>JARQOD010000671.1:0-95369 GCA_033576555.1 Oophaga sylvatica
AATCAGCGACCTATTCAGCATCGCAATCAGCAACCTATTCAGCATCGCAACCGGATGCGACCACAGTTAAAGCACAGCTGAAACCTGCATCTTTTATGAAAAGTTCTTATTTGCCTGAGACACCCGTTGCGTCCCCGTTGGTTCGCACAAGGACTGTGGCCACGCAAACGCAGATATCGGGCCATGACTTATTTGTTATGGGATCCAAAGGGCATCGCGTTGTTCCAGCCCCAGGAGTGGAAGACGTCAGTGAAAGTTTATAAATGTGAAGACCGGTAGGACCCAGACAGGGGTTTACCGCATCTAAGGATTGTATAAAGTTTTAAAGAGATAATTGCCATTTTTGCACTTTATTATTGTATATGTATAGTGTTACATATTTAGAATGCCCGGATGGGTAAAGCCAAAAGTTAAAGAATAAATGTTTACATAATGTGCATGGTATGCAAAGTATACCCTGGTTGGGTAAAGTTAAAGTAAAGTTATTGACATGTGAATACTTGAAGAATATATGTGATTTAACCTTTCATGGACTGAGAGGCTGTGGACTGTGCCAGCCCAGAACTTATCTCTGTAAATAGTTGCGCTTCGGTGCATTATCTTGGTTTTACATAAAACCACTACTACTATCAACCTCTGAAGAAAAACCCGTATGGTGTGGCCTAGAGTGAGGTCTGCAATGAAGTCCTGCAGCCCACCCAGGACCCACGTGGGAGGTTTTTGGTGCGGGTCCTCCACAAGTATCTTGTATATATGAACACGTTTGATATCTTGATATTTTGATACTTTTGTATTTTCTTACTGTACATATTGTAACGTTCAAGAAATCCTTACCTCCCGGATGGGATGAGTTTATAATGTTGATGTTTAATGCAAAACAAAAATGTTCTTTTTGTCTTTTACAGCCCGGGAGTGCTGTGTTTTACCAAGGGGGGATGTGTAGCCCAGCTTCGCAGGCACACATAAAAGTCCAGGAGAGTGCACAGGAAGGTAACAGCAAAAGCTTGATATGCACTTCACTCACATTTTTAGACACACCCATCAGGGGTATAGGAGGTGGTGACACGTAGCAGAGTTCAGTCAGTTTCCTGTCTTCGGACAGTGCAGTTCAGTCCAGTGGAATCTGGACTTGGAGAGAGAGAGAAGGGAGGACTGGATCCTCGCAGAGCTAACGTAGCTCACCTGACAAGCAAGTGGAGGCTAGTACGGGTGAAGTGGATCATCCTAGCCTAGTCAGAGCTACCCTTAATCAGTACCTCAACAGAAGCTGGAGGAAGGAGGATACTGAGAGCTGCTCGGCGAGCTCTAGAAGAAAGCTGACATTACCATCGAAGTTACCATTGCTTGTGCTAAGAGCGAGAGCAGGGCGAAGGGCACAGTGGAGAAGATAGAGAAGTGCTTTAGGTATTGGATTGCCTGCACTAAATTGCCGGACACCGGAGTCCGAGGTGTTGCTACAGTTTTAAGCTTAGTAACAAGATTACCGGAGGCATCTGGACTACAGGTCGCAGAGAGCAGCCCTAAGTGTCAATACGTAACCGGAGTCAGGTGGAACAGGGACTTTGAGTCAAGTGCACGACAAAAGTAAGGACTTAGTTTCATCACTTAGAAGGCTCCACCACAACGTTGGCCGGACAGTACAGCTATAGAGAAAGCTGGAGTTTCAGAGTTAACTTCGCTTCAGGCAAGTTGGACTCACATGTACATTGAAGTTAAGGAGGCCTCTAACCTGCTCAGCTGTTACCGGAATGTGCACTCTCCACCCCGACCAGCTCCCCGGGATCTGCTTGAACCATCATCAGTAAAAGGTATGAAAAGGAGCTACCTTGTGTGTGACTGAATTATTACTACACCCTGCATCATCTCCACCATAGACTTCCAGGGACCCGTCTCGCCTGTGGGAGACTTACCACCCAGCTGCCCCATAACATCCCCTGTGAAAGTCCTCATAGCAGCGCTGGTACAATTACCAGAAACCACAGGTGGCGTCACGAACTACCTATCCTAATAATCCCCTGTAAATATCCCCCATTGCACGACCGCCAGGGCCACGGACCGAGCCACCGCTACCAGTGACAACTCCCATAGATTTCCATGGGCTCGGCTCCGAGTACCCCATAGCCTTGGTATCCACAATTGTGGTGCGTGTCGGAACAGAGGTGCTGGCTTGCCCTGCTGCCAGTGTATTATCTGAGCGCGTCTTTAGTGCTGTAGGTGGTGTACTAACAGACTGTCGCATGCGACTATCCTCAGACAATGTAGACCGGCTTATTTTTCTGAAAATGAACAAGGCATGGATCTCACCTGAATTTGCCTGTCCGTTTTCAGATTAAATAACTGTTTGCCAACGTTTTCCAAGTCTCCTGTTATGTTCATCTTTCTACCACCTGAACTCTACTCCCTGGGCTACAACACTGCCAGTCACAGGGGAATGATCATTTACAAAACAAAATGTTATCCCCAACAAATAGTAGCGCAACGACTCCAGTGCCCACTTTATCGCCAGGCACTCTCTCTCTACAATGCTGTCTCTGCTTTTTGATGGAGTAAGTTTTCGACTCAGGAAACTAATGGGATGCTCCCCTCCCGTTAAGCTCCAGTCCTGAGACAACACGGCACCCAGACCTACCTCTGACGCATCAGTCTGGACAATGAATTCTCTTTTGAACTCGGGTGTGCTCAAAACTGGTGACCCACACAGTGCCCCTTTTATTGCCCCTGTTGATGACCCCTTGCTGATTTATTAACCGGCCCCACCAGATCCATGGGTATTCTCTCAAACTGGACCTCTAAAATTGTTAATGGCACCAAGGGACTCACAAAATGAGGCTGAGGACTGTGTACCTGGCGCATGCGACAAGAGTTACAATACCGTTTAACTTCTTGATAGACCCCCAGCCAGTAAAACCGTTGTATAATTCTGTGTAGGGTTTTCTTTTGGCACAAATGTCACCCTAGTACATGCGCATGCGCTAAGTCCATTACCAACCTCCGATATGACTGCGGTAGCAGCAATTGCTAAAAAATTTCCACATGTATTTTATAAACCTGATACAGCAAATCTTGGTTCAGCTCTAATTGTTGAAATACTGTAGCTGCCCCGGGGTGTTGGGGTTCCCCATTGACAACCAGTAAATTTTCACGGGCTAGACTCAACGTAGGGGCCGCGGAGTTGCGCCTTACCAAATTTGTCACCTGTCACATTTAAGTATTACAATTCAGGTCCCGGTGGCAAATCTTCCATCTCCCCAACTAACACTTCGATAGGAGAGGGGTTTTCCTACTCCACCGAAGGCAAAGGTAATACTGCCCACTGCACACATGTGTTATGCATAGTGAGACTGATAGTAGCCAACAAAGTAGCTAACAAAGGCCACTTGTGATCGCCCTATCAGCGTAGGAACAATGCTACTCAAACGATCTGCCATGATCCTGGACAAAATCTTGATATCATGGTCAATGAGTGATAATGTACGATAGGATCCAGGCAGATGTGAAGGTTTGTTTGGTTTTAGTAGCAACTTCATGTGTGACATGTTTGAATGGCTGGGCAACCCTCCTGTCTCCAATATATGATTGAAGGTGCGTACCAATGTGGACGGGATATCCTCACTCAATAATTTTAGTAATTTTGCTGTAAACCCGTCAGGTCCTGGAGCTTTCCCGTATTTAAAGTAACTTATCGCAGCTGTCACTTCCGTCACCTCAATTTGTTTTTTTAAAAGGAGAAGCTGATAGTTTGTGAAGGATGGTAACCGTATTCCATCTACAAAGGTGTTACCCTCCGCACTATCCGTATATTCCACCTTATATAAGTCTGAGTAGTATTCTTGTAGAATGGTGTTTATGGTTCGAGGGTCTGTGTTCATGATCCCATGTTTATTCGTTAACGCTGTAATATGTTGATGACGAATGTGATTTCCTTTCGCTAGTCGTGATAATAGTCTCCCTCATTTGCTACCATAACGATATACATCGGCTCTATAATTGTTATTACTGCTTCTCTCTCGTCGATATACCCATACGTGTAAGTCAGCCTTAGCCTGCTTACATCTATTTTTAACCTGTGTTGATGAACTTGTCTTGTTTGCCGTGTACCTATTGCGTAATATCCTGCTAGCCTGCGAGTAGTTTGTCGCTATCTTCTTTTTTAGCGTTGTCTGATAACCTATTATTTTCCCGCGCATTACTCCCTTCCCTGCTGCCCATAAAAGTTCCGGCCTATCCCTAGTATCTCCATTATCCCTTACATATTAAAAAACCATTGCTTCACCTGATGTCGAAACTTCTCATCCATTAACAAATAGGTCGGGAAGCGCCAAGTTTGGTCTGGCCCCATCTGCACCATATCTGGCAGGGTCACTGATACGGGCGCGTGGTCATATATAGCTACGTTGTGCACATCTGCCTCTTCCACTCCCCTTAATAGCTCCTGTGCTAGCAATATATAATCTATTCTGGACCAAGAGTCATGTGGCGCCGAATAGAATGAATATTCACTGCCATCTGGGTTCAGGTGTGTCCAAATGTCTACAAAGTTACTCGTGTCTAGCAAGGGTTATTATAAACGTGTGTCATGTGATCGCACATTCATTCGCATCGACCTACAGTTCTTCACTGGTTCGATTCACAATATTTAAGTCACCACCGTGGGTGGTTTTAATGCTCTCCTATCGGCCTGATATGCTTGGATACCTGGGATAAATTCAGGAACGTCTCCAAACTCCCTACTCACATGTCAGCGCAGGAACCGTAAGAGGGAACGTGCTTGTTTTGTTGCGCATAGGTGGAGTTTTATACAGTAAATGATTACTGCTGTCTTATTTTTTGCGTCCCAAGGGCAGAATAAGGCTGCGTAACGTTACATTTTAGAGACACTCATATAATAGACACACGCTACCCTAACCGTGACACAAGGAAGGTATTGTTGCCGGATAAAGCCGCCATTTTAGCGTCACTGTGCTGTTAATTCAGTTTGGGACAGAACGCTGCTCTGCTGACTCTGAGGGACAGTTAGAGATTGCGATTTTGTGTACTGTGCTTTAGGCAGGCTACTTTACCAAGCGCTGTGTACATCTTCCTTTTGCCTTGCAGTGTTTTTTTCACAGCTCTGCAAGGTGTGTGTGTGAGTGCAGGTGACTCGCTGCAGTTTGCTCGGCATACAACGCTGTATGTAGGCATCTGCACATGTCACTCTCCACACTTTTTTTTTTTTTTTTTCTTTAGTGTAATTCTTGCTGCTCCATTCAATTGAAATTATAGTGTGACGTGCTTCCATCCATATCCAATACATTGGTTGAAAACACTGTAGAAGGACACAAAAAGCCCTTTCACAGCTAAGAGTTGTGTTCACTGTAGTCTGAGATTTTAATTTATTCAATTTTGATCACGCTCAAGTTACTTCTTCAAGCAATGCTGCTTGTACTCTGCTGAACATGTCTTACTGCCTCATCCTTGTCATTTTTCTCTAATTGGTGTACATGTACATCAAAGTAGTCTTCATTTGGATTGAAATCCAAGCAGGTACCCGGACACTCTATGGCTGCTTTTATAAGGTGGACTGGCTCCAACATTCAATAAGACTTAAGATGCAATCGGGCACCTTGTCAAGGCCCAATCCTCTTCTCCCTCTGATATTATTATTATTATTATTATTATTATTATTATAAGAATAATCTTTATTTATATAGCGCCAACATATTCCGCAGCGCTTTACACTTTAACAGTTTCAAAACACAAGTCATAGGTAACAACGTTAACAATACAATAACTAAAGCAAAATAAGACGACCCTGCTCGTGAGAGCTTACAATCTACAATGAGGTGGGGGAGAAACAAAGTACAGGTGTGTATATATAATGGTGCATTTACAATGATGGTCCAGCCATCTTGAGGGAGTGAGGCATGGATGGAGATAGTGAATGGGCTCCACATACACACTTAAACATAGAACGACTTTGGTTAGTGAATGTGATAGGCCGCTCTGAACAAATGTGTTTTGAGGGAGCGCCTGAAACCATGCAAATTGTGGATAGTCCTAATTTCTTGTGGTAGAGCATTCCAGAGGATTGGCGCAGTGCGGGAGAAGTCTTGGAGTCGGGAGTGGGAAGTACGGATTAGTGCAGAGGTTAGTCGAAAGTCATTTGCAGAGCGCAGCAGTCGGTTAGGCCAATAGATAGAAATGAGGGAGGAGATGTAGGGGGGTGCTGCACTGTGGGGAGCTTTGTGGGTGAGAGCCAGTACTTTGAATTGGATCCTATAATGAATGGGCAGCCAATGTAAGGACTGGCGAAGAGCGGACGCGTCCGAGTACCGATTAGCCAGATGGATGACTCTGGCTGCTGCATTAAGGATGGACTGGAGAGGGGATAGTCGAGTAATGGGGAGGCCAAGTAATAGAGCGTTGCAGTAGTCCAGGCGGGAGTGGTTCAATGCTACAGTGAGGGTTTTTGTTGTTTCCATGATGAGAAAAGGGCGGATTCTAGAGATGTTCTTTAGGTGTAGACGGCAAATATCTAACAAACAGGTCATGCTGGAGAGACTTGCACCTACTGCCACTCAGGGTCTTCAGCTACTTTGTGAGAAACTAATGTTTGGCCAGCCAGTATATCAAATAAAGTTCATGAGAAATGGGAACTGTGGTTGGCTTCACTTTTGGTACTGGGTGCTAATACCAAACCATGGTGTGCCATTCAATGGATATTCCTGGCTGGTTGGAGACAAGCTCATTCCCACAGAAAAGTACCAGAAAGCTAAGGAGATGGTGGCCTCTCTCAACATGAAGGAGTTTGCTCGTTGTCTAGGAGACCGACCACCCCTGCTGTGTACCTTGTCAGCGTTGTGTTGAAGCTTGCAAGGATTAAGAGGTTACAGTGGTAAGTCTGGTTTTTACTAAAGATCCTGCTGTGTATTATAGTTTTTATGTTTTAAAAAAAATGTATCTTAGGAATGTTAAATAACTTTTTTTTTTTTTTTAAATACAATGTATCTTATGAATGTTAAATTTTTTTTTTTTTTTTTTAAATTCAATTTATCTTATGAATGTTAAATAACTTTTTTTTTTTTTTTTTTTCAGGTATTTTATCTACCGTAGCTAGTTGCTGATCGTTGACTCTACACCCCTCTCCCCAGAATGTTACTCGGGTTATGGGGAGAAAATCACCACTATTCCAGACTGATTTCATGTTAATGTGTCTGGCTCTTACACAGCACACAGCACTTGATGTTAGTTTATCTTTTTCCTAAATTATTTGTTACACTGCCCTTGTCACATTTTATTTGCACTTTTTTTTTTTAAGCACAAGGTTTTTTTACACTTCCTTGTTCTGTAAGTAGGCTTAATGGTTAAATGTTTTATACTAGATGTACCGTATTTTTCGGACTATAAGACGCACCGGACTATAAGACGCACCCAGGTTTTAGAGGTGGAAAATAGGGAAAAATATATTTGAAGCAAAAAATGTGGTAAAATATTTAATAACATACTATTATATGTGGTGTTATTATATATAATAGTATGTTATTATGTTGGAAGCTACGGGTAGGAGATGGTGCTGCGGGACCAGTGTGGTGTCTGTAAACTACTATGTGAAGACGCTGGAGGGTGAGTATAAGGCCGGGGTCACACATGCGAGAAACTCGCACGATTTTGTGTGAGTCTCTCGCATGAACACCCGGCACTGCCGCCGGCACTCAGACTGGAGCGTGCGGCTGCATAGAAATACATGCTGCATAGAAATAGAGACAGATGATAGAGACAGAGTTGATAGAGATAGATGATAGAGACAGAGATGATAGAGACAGAGATGATAGAGACAGATGATAGAGACAGAGATGATAGACATGATAGAGACAGATGATAGAGACAGAGATGATAGAGACAGATGATAGAGACAGAGATGATAGAGACAGAGATGATAGAGACAGAGATGATAGAGACAGAGATGATAGAGACAGAGAAGATAGAGACAGATGATAGAGACAGATGATAGAGACAAAGATGATAGAGACAGATGATAGAGACAGATGACAGAGATGATAGAGACAGATGATAGAGACAGAGATGGTAGAGACAGAGATGATAGAGACAGAGATGATAGAGACAGATGATAGAGACAGAGATGATAGAGACAGAGTTGATAGAAATGTGACACGTATGCGTTTCATGTGCGCATGATGCGCTGCACAAAAAAACGCAAGTGTGAAAGTAGCCTAACCTTTTAATTAATTCTCTGTTGTACAGTGTGTCTGAAGGACCTGTGATGACATCATGAAGAGGCAGGGCTTTGGTCATGTGATGCTCCAGCCCGCCTTCTTCATGACCTCATCACAGGTCCTTCACAGGAGCATTCAGCCTCCCATCAGCACAGCCCTAGGCTGTCAGGTATGCCAGCTGCTCCTGCTGCCTCCTTCTCCTTCAGACACCGATCTGCCCAGCTGCTGCAGGAATCAGGCTCTGGGGAAACTGTGTGGCTCTGTGATCTGCTGCTCCCCGCTCACTGCTCAGCTGATAGGTGGGCGGGGAAGCGGCTGATTAATATTCATTGCACTTAAGTAGGGACCAGGGGTTTCCCCAGCGCTTGTTTCCTGCAGCAGAGGGGATATTTTCTTGCCTCCTGCTGATCCCACTCCACCGCTGTCCCCTGCCCCCCTCCTCACATGTTACATTCCGACCATAAGACGCACCCACACTTTCCTCCCAAATTTGGAGGAAAAAAAGTGCGCCTTATGGTCCAAAAAATACGGTAAATATGTAACATGTAAATTTTATATAAAGATTTTGCAAATTATGAGGTCCACACCATCAGGCTCTTTCGTCCCCTCTCCCTCAGAGTAGCGGTGATATATCGGACCCCAGGCTCGCCCACACAGTTCCTTGACCACTTCTCTGCCTGGCTGCCGCACTTTCATGTCCTCAGAAGTACCAACCCTTATCCTTGGAGACTTCAACATCCCCATTAACAGCCCTACTTCCACACTCAAAACACATTTGTTCAGAGCGGCCTATCACATTCACTAATCAAAGTCATTCTATGTGTAAAGGTACTGCCACACTAAACGTTCCCGCTAACGATCACAATAACGACGCTATCGTTGGTGTAATCGTTTTAAGGTCGCTAGTAGCTGCCATACTTGACGATCTCATTAACGACGCATAAGCGGTTAGCGATCTTTTTAACGACTTTGGCGTCGTTGGGATGTGCCACACTGCATGTACTGTGAAAGATCACGACCTCGATAGGCGTGACTGAGCACAACCTTTTGCACGCCCCTCATCACAGATTGGTGGTCGCTTTGTGATTGGATGACCGCGTCATAAAAGACGACATATCAGCACTCCTCTCCATTGCTCTCGAGCAGAAGCGGTTCTTTCAAATCACCCAGTGTGTCCTGCTAGCCTTGGCAGCTACTGCGATCCAGTTTACGCCACTATTTTGGTTGCTACGTTCTACGTTGGGTTTTTTGCGATCCAGTCTGTGGCGTATCCTCTGCGATCCAGTTTGTGACGCTAGTTTCCCTATTTTTTTTTCCAGAATCACACAAGTTTTGTAAGGTAGGTATTTTTTTTGTCACATTTAATTTTTCTTTTGTCTTTAATTTTACCGATCCATTTTAGATCTCTGCTGTTGTTAACCATTGTCGTCCATCATGTTTTTTCATTGTTTTGTTCAGGCACGCCCACCATTTTATGATCCCAGCTCTGTCTATGTTTACTCCTGCGTCACCCACAACCACCATTTTATGATCCCAGCTCTATCTATTGTGAGACAGTGAGAGCGTATGTATTGAATGGGGTGTACATTTCACAGGTACTTTGCTGACTTGTATAGGGGAAATGTGTGCCTTTGTAAAACAAGTGGTGGAGAAAGGTCATTACACCATCCATTCAAGTACACGTTTGCAGCTCAAACCTGTAGCCACTCAGGTGATAATTAGGAAACCAGAAGTAGGTGTCTGGGAAACACAGTCAGAGAGCTAGTTTAGTCTGGACACAGGAAGGTGTCCCGGCACAAGAAACAGTCTCCAAGTGTTAGAGCTGGCTTAGTCTGGACACACAGGAAGGTGTCCCGGCACAAGAAGTAGTCTCAAAGTGTTAGAGCTGGCTTAGTCTGGACACACAGGAAGGTGTCCCGGCACAAGAAGCAGTCTCCAAGAGTGTTAGAGCTGGCTTAGTCTGGACACAGGAAGGTGTCCCGGCACAAGAAGCGGTCTCCAGGAGTTTGAGCTATCTCAGTCTGGGTGCAGGAAGTACCCCGGACACAGGAGTAGTCTCAGTAAGAATCCGTGCGAATAGCGGCTGAATAGGAGTGGATCTCTCTCAAGTCTGGACGCTGAAGGGGCCTTCAGACACAAGGAGGAGTATCTGTGAAACTCCATACTGGTAACATATATCATATGTGTTGTTTTGGGCACAGACTGGTAGAGTCTGGACCCGAATAGTTAGGGAAATCGATCTGTGTGTAGTTAGTGGCTAGACAAGCCTAGGTTTTCTGTTTATGCTTTATTTTTTATCTGTTTGCTGTGGACTTTAATAAAGCTGGTTGCGGCCAGTTTTCACCAGAACTGCTGTCTGAATGAACTGTTTTCGTGCCATTCTGTCTACCCAGACAGCGATCCTAGAGCTATATCCCCTGGAAATGTTACAATTGGCGGAGAATGCTGGGGCAGCGCAGTGGCTGATACAGTTAGTGCTGGAGTGTGCATGCAGCACGGTGGCTTAGAGACAGCAATAAAGGTGAAGTCTGTTGAAATAGCAGCAGAGAAAAAAAAGTGTGTGTCAAGAGAAACGTCTGTTTGGAGCAGTCTTAAAGAGACAGTAGCCCTAATAGACTTTGCAAAGAAAAAAAAAAAAAAAAGTGTCTGCACAGCAAGGCTGAATTTTCTGTGGAGAAGGCTGTGGAGTGTGTATGTCTTGAGTGAAGACTGCCGTTGTTGAGACAGAGAAGTCTGACAGCATGGACGACGAGTGTGGATACAAGCATCTTGCGGTGACTCAGTGGGGTCACGAAGGCATCTTGCTGTGACTCGGTGGGGGTTACGAAGATTGTCGTCGCACTCAAATCCGGTTTTCAGCTGCAACTCGGCGGGGTTGTGAAGATTGTCGTCGCACTCAAATCCAGTTTTGCTGTGGCTCGGCGGGGCCACGAAGATTTTTTCAAGGGAAAGCGGTGAAGTTCTGGTGTGAACAGTGCTCCGCGATGGCTGTGAACGGAGCAGCGAATGGGTCTGACAAGTCGGACCGCATATTTGAGAAATGTCTACTGGACATGCAACTGGACATGGTGCGGGAGCTGTGGGCACCGTATGGAATGGCGGCAGTGGACCATTCTATGGACTCTCCGGGGGTGCCAGTGTTGTCACAGAGTGCCCGGGGAGGTGGTAAGAGATGTTGTGAACTGAGTCCTAAGACTACTGCTGATTTTTTGTGTAAAAATTACCCTGCCGGTGTGGTTGTTAAAAAGGGGGCGGGGTCTAAAAAAGGGGCGGATTTTCACAAGAGTGTAGAGTGTGGAAAACTGAAAATTATTACTGGTTGTGGGTTGGTACCTCCTAAAAATGACAATGTGACCATTGATAACGGGGTAGCTCCAGTAGAAGGGGGTGACGTCAAAGTGGGAGGTGACCTGTTAGTCCACAACACAATGGGGAGTGACACAGAACCCGTAGCTGACTGGGACACTATGAAAGTAAAAAGTGAGGTCAGTCAGGAGAGGCTAGACGAGGGAAAAGAGTCCCCCTCTCGTCGTCGACGGCGCAAGGGCCACAAAAAGGTTGTGCCGGTAGTACTCGCTGAAAATGAAAATGAAGAGAATGTAGTACTGTCTGCCTATGCTTCAAGTGTGGATTCTCCTTTAGAGGTAGAAGAGGAGAGGGCCAGTCATGGCCAAGAGCTGGAACCTATTCGGCTGCAGTATCAGAGTGACATGCTGCAATTATGTGAAAACCTGGAGGACGTGTCCTCAGACCAGCGAGGTTTAGAAGGAAGCAACGAGGAAGTTATCCTGTGGCAGAATATGTTCTTTGCCATTAAAGAGGACCGCCGCAAAATCAAGGAAGAGGTTTTGCAGTTGAAGCGGGAGAAGGAGGCGCTGCAGGATGGAGTTTCTGGAAGTAAACAAATCCTAGAACGACTGCGCGAACAGCTCAACCAGGAGCTGTGTGACTCCAGGAAGGAGTGTGGTGAACGCAGTAGGGAACTGCAACAGATGAAGAGAGATTATGTGGATCTCCTCAGGGTTAAAGAAAAACTAGAAGAGGATAAGAGGGATGCAGAGCAAATGCGCCAGGTGGTTGAGACCACTCTGCAGGACACCCGTGAAGAAAATGGTGATCTGCGCAGAAAGACCCTAGGTCTGGAAGCTCAGGTGAAGGAGCTACAGATGTCCTGTGATACTCTCCAGAAGGCGGAGATGCGCCTTAAGGAAAAGCTCAGCCAAATGGAAGCTGAGCGGGAAAAGATGGAGGAGTCCATCAGAGAAGCTACAGACCAGGTCCAGGAGTTGGCCACTGGAGATGGGAGGTGTAAAGCAGATACTTCCTCGAGTGATGTGAGTTCGGATGATTCGGTGGATGTCGGAGCCGAGATCAAGGAGCTCAAGGAGTGGTTACAAGCCCAGTGGACGCAAGAGAAGCTTCAGAGACGGGCTGCTGAGAGGCGAATGGCGGAACTAGAGGAAGAAGTTCTCGGGCTTAAAAGTCGCCTGATACAGTGTCACTAGGTGAACCAGGCCTCCTTGGAGAAAGAAAAGGGCAAACACGTTGCACTCGCCCCCTTTTGCCAGGAGAAAATAGACCTGAGGAGAGCTAAGAGGGTGGTATCGGAAGATAAATGTGAAATGGAAGTGGTCTGGACGGAAATTCACGAAATTGTAGCTGTGAGTCAGCTCAGAAGAAGTGTAAAGGGGGAAGAAGCTGAAAGTCAGTTGTCCCTGAACCCTGAGCTGATTGATCGTCTGGAAACCACTGGTGAGACAGAAACGTGTCGGTACAAGTGCCTCGTAGATGTACCGAGGACTTGAGAGAAGAATGCACCCGTGAGTCTGTGCATGAAGCGTTTAGGAAGGCCGTGGGAGCCTGTAAGGTGTACTCGACTTCAGGAGCTAAACAGCTGGTGGTCTTGTCCACGACTGAAGTTACAGTGAAGAGGGTGGCAATCCTAAGTGACATGCACTGGCGATGTATTCGCACAAAGCGGTTTCTCCGGTTGAAGACAGAACAAACCGTTAGACAACTAAAGCTTGTGAGAAAAGCTCACAGTCTACAGGAAGAGGTCATCCGGGTGCCTCATGTTCTGGTGAGAAAACTGATTGGGAGAAATGGCCGAGCCATGCAGATAATGGTGAAGAAGTCTGGTGTGGTGAAAGTAAGCAGTCCACGTGATCGTCGGGACTGGATACCAGATGAAGACGGCATGGTGTCATTCTACGCTATAGGGACACTGAAGTCCAGGGAGAGGTCGTGAGACAGCTCCTGGTACCTGACCTATATAGAAGTATAGTGCTGATGCAGTGTTCGGAGTTCACTGTCTCTTTTGGATTGTTGACCAGCCCTCCGCTCTGGATGACCAGCCCTCCGGTCTGGAAAAGAGGGGGGGGATATGTGAGACAGTGAGAGCGTATGTATTGAATGGGGTGTACATTTCACAGGTACTTTGCTGACTTGTATAGGGGAAATGTGTGCCTTTGTAAAACTAGTGGTGGAGAAAGGTCATTACACCATCCATTCAAGTACACGTTTGCAGCTCAAACCTGTGGCCACTCAGGTGATAATTAGGAAACCAGAAGTAGGTGTCTGGGAAACACAGTCAGAGAGCTAGTTTAGTCTGGACACAGGAAGGTGTCCCGGCACAAGAAACAGTCTCCAAGTGTTAGAGCTGGCTTAGTCTGGACACACAGGAAGGTGTCCCGGCACAAGAAGCAGTCTCAAAGTGTTAGAGCTGGCTTAGTCTGGACACACAGGAAGGTGTCCCGGCACAAGAAGCAGTCTCCAAGAGTGTTAGAGCTGGCTTAGTCTGGACACAGGAAGTTGTCCCTGCACAAGAAGCGGTCTCCAGGAGTTTGAGCTATCTCAGTCTGGGTGCAGGAAGTACCCCGGACACAGGAGTAGTCTCAGTAAGAATCCGTGCGAATAGCGGCTGAATAGGAGTGGATCTCTCTCAAGTCTGGACGCTGAAGGGACCTTCAGACACAAGGAGGAGTATCTGTGAAACTCCATACTGGTAACATATATCATATGTGTTGTTTTGGGCACAGACTGGTATAGTCTGGACCCGAATAGTTAGGGAAATCGATCTGTGTGTAGTTAGTGGCTAGACAAGCCTAGGTTTTCTGTTTATGCTTTATTTTTTATCTGTTTGCTGTGGACTTTAATAAAGCTGGTTGCGGCCAGTTTTCACCAGAACTGCTGTCTGAATGAACTGTTTTCGTGCCATTCTGTCTACCCAGACAGCGATCCTAGAGCTATATCCCCTGGAAATGTTACACTATGTTTACTCCTGCGTCGCCCACAACCACCATTTTATGATCCCAGCTCTGTCTATGTTTACTCCTGCGTCGCCCACAACCACCATTTTGTGATCCCTGCTGTTTTTTGCGTAATTGTTCATCTAGGTTTTTTATCCCATTGTTTTGTTCGGCCCCCGCCCACAACCACCATTTTATGATCCCAGCTCTGTCAATGTTTACTCATGCTGCGCCCACCACCACCATTTTGTGATCCCTGCTGTTTTTTGCGTAGTTGTTCATCTAGGTTTTTTATCCCATTGTTTTGTTCGGCCCCCGCCAACAACCACCATTTTATGATCCCAGCTCTGTCAATGTTTACTCATGCTGCGCCCACCACCACCATTTTGTGATCCCTGCTGTTTTTTGCGTAATTGTTCATCTATGTTTTTTTTCCCATTGTTTTGTTCGGCCCACGCCCACCATTTTATGATCCCTGCTCTGTTTACTCATGCTGCGCCCACCAC
This sequence comes from Oophaga sylvatica, assembly GCA_033576555.1. Taxonomy (NCBI): domain Eukaryota; kingdom Metazoa; phylum Chordata; class Amphibia; order Anura; family Dendrobatidae; genus Oophaga; species Oophaga sylvatica. The sequence continues at coordinate 14,968 of JARQOD010000671.1, forward strand.
CACCATTTTGTGATCCCTGCTGTTTTTTGCGTAATTGTTCATCTATGTTTTTTTTCCCATTGTTTTGTTCGGCCCCCGCCCACAACCACCATTTTATGATCCCAGCTCTGTCAATGTTTACTCCAGCTGCGCCCACAACCACCATTTTGTGATCCCTGCTGTGTTCTATGTTGTAGACTATGTAAGCATTTTATTTAACCATTCTGCTGTTCTCACATAATCATTTTTTTATTACAGATGGCTGATAAGCAGGAGTTTTTGCGTGATTTTATCGAGCTGTACCGCTCAATGCCGTGCCTATGGAAAATTAAGTCTGCAGATTACTGTAACCGGTTGAAAAAGAAGGACGCCTACCAAAAACTGGTGGAGCTCTGCAAGAACCGTTACCGAGATGAACCGGCGGATGAGTCAACGGTGAAAAAACGGATTCAGGCCCTCCGCACGGTGTACAAAAAAGAGCTCAATAAAGTTATAAATTCTACCAAATCTGGAGCGGGGGCCGAAGAAGTTTGTCCCCCAACTGTGGTACTTTGATCTGTTCGCTTTTACAAGGGACCAAGAAGTACCCAGACAAGGGACATCCATTTCGGATCTAGACCCAGTGATCCAGCCGGACACCCCTGTCGTACATGTAAGTACCTTTGTATTACAACACATTTTAATGTACATGCCAAAGTGGACTTAAATTTAAAAAATATTATTGTGAAATGTAGATAAAATGGCTGAATATATTCCTTCATGTACTGATAATTTATGTAGCTAAACGGTTGAGGCCTATCCATTTATTACAAGTGTCGTTTTCACATTTTTGCTGTTTTTGGGTATAGTGTGAAGATAAATTTCTTTGTCTATACAAGTGTCGTTTTCACATTTTTTCCGGATATGGATGTTATAGTGTGAAGATTAATTTCTTTTTCTTTGTGATTTACCATTTGTTTTTTGTTCATGCAGGACACAGAAGAGGCGGTCTCCACACCTCCAACTGAAGACAGCATGCCGTTGATCATAGACGAAGTAGTCGAGCCACCATCATCTGTGCGGAGGCGGCTTTCACTTTCAGGAAGGAAAAGGAAGGCTCCCACCTCGGCTCCCACCTCGGCTCCCACCTCGGCTACTCCTGAATTGGTGGAAATTGCGAAAAAAGTTCTTACGGCAGAAAAAGAAACTAAAATAACTGGCTTTGCATATTTTGCTAATGAGAGGCTCCCTACACTGGATCCTGTTCAGCGGCTTCATGCTGAGAGACTGATGTTTGAGGAACTGACTCAAGCGTCTTTTGGAAACCTTGACAACAGATATGTCGTCATGCCAAGACCGCAGTACCCGGACTACTCATGGCCGCACAATCCTGTGCCAAACCCAGTTGGGATAAACCCAAACGCTGGTGCTCCCCCTTATTTTTATTCACCGCAGAGGCAGCGTGGTAATGGCAATGATCCATCTTACCAGCAGTTGTAGTTTTTAAAATGTTTTACAAAAGTTTTTTTTTTGTTGTTTTTATATTTTTACATTGATACCTTTTTTAATAAAAAACTTATTTATCTAATGAATTGTGGTCTTTTCTTATGTGATGTCAACTATTAAAATGTTGTATTTTTATTACATCTACTTGTCACACATGGGGTCATGGGAGTACTAGCTATCATAGGTGTTCCATCATAGGGAAAAAATTAAATGAAAAAAATATCAAAAATTCACATTTTTTTTAAGGTCCCTGGTCACACTAGCGCTAAAACCTTATACTAAAAAATAATACACCACACCTGCGTAGATTAACGTAAAATATAAAATATATATTATTTTCATATTTATATATATATTTTTTTTTAAATAAAGATATAAAATTTTAAGAAAAACAAAAAACAGTAACATAACAAAATAAAAAATTATAAACTAAATATTAACAAAATAAAAAAAAATTACAAAAAAAATAACTTAAAGAGGGCCCCGGTGTCCAGCCGCTGCCCTCTCCAGCATCATCCCGTGTTGATGCAGAGCTCCCATGGCACTTTGCAGCTCTGCCACCGCTGTCTGCATGGCTCCCACCACGCTGCTCATTGCCGCCATCAGCCGGCGGTGTGACACCAACAGGTCCTGGGCAGTCGGGATTTCTGTGGAGGTAAAGGTAACAGTTAATAGTGAATTCTGTTGCAACATCAACATGTACATGTTATGTTAATTAACACTTACGGTTGTCGTCAGACGACCCGCTGACCGACCACCCAGGACCTGTTGGTCCGCCGGCTAGGGAAACACAGAAAAAAACATTTATATCACAACAGCCATTACACATAAGACCTTACAAAGTTCTCAAACTTGTCTGAAGCTTATATAATGTGCGTTAATTACCTGATGGGGAGCCTGCATCCGTGTCACTGGGATGATGCTGTAGAGAATCTATTTCCAGAAGGACTGGAAGACCCCAACTGTGGAGGGGGGTTGCTGCCAGGGAAGGGGTTGAAGGGTTGGAGAGGTGTGGTGATGATGGTGGTGGAGGGGTAGCCGGGGAAGATGATGGAGGTGGAGGGTAGCTGGGGACGGTGGAGCAGCTGGTGCTGGTGATGGTGAAGGTGGTGCTGTAAATGAAATATACAATTCAGTCAAATAATCCTTCTACTAACCCCGTTACTGCCAGTACTTCCATCTATGCCTGTAAACCCCCTCACGACTGGTACTCCCTTCACTGCCTGCCCTATCACTGCTGGTACTCCCATCACTACTGGTCCTCCCGTTACTGCCAGTACTTCCATCTATGCCTGTAAACCCCCTCACGACTGGTACTCCCTTCACTGCCTGCCCTATCACTGCCGGTACTCCCATCACTACTGGTCCTCCCGTTACTGCCAGTACTTCCATCTATGCCTGTAAACCACCTCACGACTGGTACTCCCTTCACTGCCTGCCCTATCACTGCTGGTACTCCCATCACTACTGGTCCTCCCGTTACTGCCAGTACTTCCATCTATGCCTGTAAACCCCCTCACGACTGGTACTCCCTTCACTGCCTGCCCTATCACTGCTGGTACTCCCATCACTACTGGTCCTCCCGTTACTGCCAGTACTTCCATCTATGCCTGTAAACCCCCTCACGACTGGTACTCCTTCACTGCCTGCCCTATCACTGCTGGTACTCCCATCACTACTGGTCCTCCCGTTACTGCCAGTACTTCCATCTATGCCTGTAAACCACCTCACGACTGGTACTCCCTTCACTGCCTTGCCCCATCACTGCCGGTACTCCCATCACTGCGGGTGCATTGATATAGGTAGATAAGGCTACTTTTACACTTGCGTTTTTTTGCGCAGCGCAACTTGCGCTATCGGACGCATGCGCAATGTTCCCCTATCTGTAACATGGCGGGCGCAGGGTCTAGCGCTTGCACGCGTTCATGTGCATTTGTCGTGCGCTGCGCATTTTCCCGGTGTGCGCCCATACGCGCTAGACGCTACATGTTGCATTTTTTTTTTCCGGTCAAAAAAAAAAAAAAAGAGATGATTGAGACAGAGATGATGGAGACAGAGATGATAGAGCCAGAGATGATGGAGACAGAGATGATAGAAATGTGACACATAGACAACGCATGCGCCAAAACAACCCAAACGCATGCAAAAATGCATGAAATCGCAGACAAACGCTGCATTTTTTTGTCGAAATGCGCATGCTGATGCGACTAAATATCTAGCAGCAAAAAAGGGAAATTTTAAAACGTAACATTTATTAATAATTAAAGAATGTTAAAAAATGGACACATATATAACAATTAACTAACTGTTCATTCTCCTTTGAATTAATTATTCTCATCTCTCAGGGTATCAAATATCCTCACTTGTTGTTTTTTTTTTGGTTGAGGATGTTATATTTGTGTCCATTTTTTAACATTCTTTAATTATTAATAAATGTTAAGTTTTAAAACTTCCCTTTTTTGCAGCTACATATTATAAATTTTGGGAAACTTATAAATAAATTCTTTTTGCATTGCTATACCTATGCAACTAAATATCGCAGCGTTTATAAGCGTTTGCATGCTATTTTTGAATGCGCTTCATGTACGCTCGAAACGCAGCGCTAAAAAACGCAAGTGTGAAAGTAGCCTACCCCACAAAACATAACCTCTCAAGATACCCTCATCAATACTCACTCAGAGGCCTGTGGAGCTGGACCCGGATGCTGGCGACCCTATCGCGTGAGCGGTATCGCAGGTCCCCCAGCTTCTTCCTGATCTGTGCTCTTGTGCGCAGCACATTAAATCTCCTCTGCAGGCCCCGCCGGATCCTCTGCAGGCATACCCTTTTGTGGCGCATTGGATGCGCCACAGGTAGCCTGCAGTGGTAGTCCCAGAGGTCCGTCTTCTTTATGAGATAACGGACCTCCTCGTCCGTCCATTTTGGGCCGCGCTGTGTCTGTCTCACCGCCGCCATTGCCGCCATCACAAACAGAGCATTGGGCGACGCCAGCGCCATGACGTCACAGCATGCGCACGTTACGTGCGGCCGCACTCGCGACGCAAAATGGATTTGCGATTGAAAAGTGACCGCAGCAGCCATGCGCCAGCCAAGCACAGATATGAGATGCTGTTGCAATCGCAATACCACTGTTCCAAGCTAGGCGATCACAATGGCGTCTCATATCTGTATGGCTGGGGCTCGTGACAATCTTCACCTTGCAAATCACAATAGCTTTTGCATATCTGTTTGCATATCTGTGTAGCTGCAGTGTGTGAGTAGTCACATTGCGATCACAATGACGTCGCATTTCTTTATGGCTGGGGCTCGCGAATCACCTTGCAAATCACAATAGCTTTTTGCATATCTGTTTGCATATCTGTGTAGCTGGTGTGTGAGTAGTCACATTGCGATCACAATGACGTCGCATTTCTTTATGGCTGGGGCTCGCGAATCACCTTGCAAATCACAATAGCTTTTTGCATATCTGTTTGCATATCTGTGTAGCTGGTATGTGAGTAGTCACATTGCGATCACAATGACGTCGCATTTCTTTATGGCTGGGGCTCGCGAATCACCTTGCAAATCACAATAGCTTTTTGCATATCTGTTTGCATATCTGTGTAGCTGCAGTGTGTGAGTAGTCACATTGCGATCACAATGACGTCGCATATCTGTGAATAGCTGTGATTCCCTGGTGAATGTTGACCTTTACCTCCCAAGAATTTTCAAATATATGTATTACAATTTTTTAATCTTTCGTATATGACTAAAATATATATATTATATATTTAAACTTTATATATGCAGCTGTGGTGTATTATCTGTTATATATAATTATAATGTTTGAACGCTAGTGAGACCATAGGCCCTTTAAATAATTGAAAATATTTGAAACTTTTTTCTTTATTTTTTTAACAATTAACTCCTATGACTGATGGTACTCCCATGACCCCGTGTGTGACAAGTAGATACAATGTAAAACCAAAAATAGACAACAAAAAAGCCTTTGAAAAGATTTTAAAAACTACAGCAGCTGGTAACATGTCTCGTTGCCATCCCCATTACTCCCTCCCCACATCTCACCCATCATTAGCCCTTCTCCCATATTGGTAAAATAATTGAAAAAAACACGAATGCATTTTTAAAATAAAAATAATTTATTATAAAAACATTGTTAAAAAAAGGGAAAAGTAAAACATTCTCAAAATCAAACTAGACCTGATGCTGCCAACTCACTGCACCAGGCCCATTAAAGTATTGGCAGTACTTGTCTCTGCTGGCCTTCGCATTGTCCTTGCTCCTGCCTTGATTGACAGGTTGAAGGCCTGCAATAGCGGGATCATTGTCACGCCATTCTCCAAGTACCACGTCACCATTGCTGTCCGAGTCCATGAAGCCTGGCGGACTGTAAGTACCAGCATCGCGTTTGCGTAGAAAATTGTGCAGCACACAACAGGCCAACACCACCCAGTCTATCAATTCCAGCTTCATGTTGATTGGAGTTTGGAAAACCCTGAAGCGGTTGGCCATTATGCCGAAGGCATTCTCCACAACGCGCCGTGCCCTAGAGAGTCTGTAGTTAAAAATCCGCCTTTCCCCTGTCAAAGTCTTTTGTGGGTATGGTTTCACAAGATGCTCATGAAGGGGGAAGGCTTCATCGCCCACAAACACAAAGTTTAGGTTGGCGGTGGTGTCCATGTTGGTTGGCAAGTTAAGTTTATTATTAAACAACCGTTCACCAAAGCTTGTGTGCTCCAAAACACCACCGTCAGAAACCCTTCCATTAATGCCAACATTAACGTCAATAAATTCATAATTGGCATTAACAAGGGCCATGAGGATCACGCTGAAGTAGCCCCTGTAATTATGAAAAAAGGATCCGCTTTTGGCTGGTTGCGTGATCCGCACATGTTTGCCATCCAAGGCACCACCACAGTTTGGGAACTGCCAAATCCTTTCAAAATCAGAGGCGATAATTTGCCATTCCGCCACTGATTTGGGAAAAGGCATGTAGCTCCGTAAACTGCGGACGATGGCGTTGCATGTCTCCGGAATTAGTTCTCCAAGCAGCGACCGAGAAATTGCAGCAGAATATTGCAAATCCTTCATTGAACGTCCGGTTGCCAGAAATCGCAGCGTTACTGCCAAACGTTCCTCTGCTGAAACAGCTGCACGCATCCGGGTATCCTGCCGTTCAATGAGTGGCCTCACAGCTTCCAGTAGGAGCTTGAATGAATCCTCCGACATCCGTAGATAATTCCGGAAATCCTGCGGATTCATCTCCTGCAATTCCCTCACTAGATGCATGTGGGAGAATTTGGACCTCTGCTTCAGCCATTCCCTGGTCCACATGCGACGCTTTCGCTTGGAGCGCCTCTCTTCCACCCGCGCCTCTTCTTGATGATCTGAAGAATGAAAAAATAACCGTGTGCACAACCAAGAAGGTGCCAGAGTAGGTTCCCAAACCGTATCTAATAGAAAATGAACTCGGCACTCAACTTTAGTATAGTGAGAATAAAGATTTTTATTCACAGTAGTAACACGAAACGTTTCGGTCCTATATCATGGACCTTCATCAGTCACAGATACTACTGGGAAGGGGGTTGATCCACATAGGGAAGAAAGAAAGGGCTGGATATAGCCTGTGTTGGTGGGGATAGGTCTCTGCATTGGACGCGGTGTCCACCCCTAGTCTGAGTGGCACTCAGACTAGCGGTGGACACCGCGTCCAATGCAGAGACCTATCCTCACTACCGGACTCCTTCACAACAGGTTACTAGTGCAATAGAGGCATTGTCCTCTTCCTCATCTCACCCCACCAACACAGGCTATATCCAGCCCTTTCTTTCTTCCCTATGTGGATCAACCCCCTTCCCAGTAGTATTTGTGACTGATGAAGGTCCATGATATAGGACCGAAACGTTTCGTGTTACTACTGTGAATAAAAATCTTTATTCTCACTATACTAAAGTTGAGTGCCGAGTTCATTTTCTACTACTCTTCTTGATGATCTGCCTCCATTGACAGTGCAACTGCCACAATCATACGCTCCGCGGTGGACAGGTTCATTATGTGCAACCTGTACGTTAAAGAAGAGAAAAGTTAATTACTAATTAATTACTATTAATAAAGTGTTTAAACAAAATAAAATAAAGAATAGAATAAAAAATATATAAAAAAAATAAATTAAACTTTTCAGTTAACATTTAATTTACAGATTACAAACGTCTAAAATGGTGGGGGGGGTAAAATAATAAGCAGACGAAAAAAAATAAATAAGTCAGGGTGTAAAAATAAAGCAGACGAAAAAAAAATAAAATAAGGTCAGGGGTGTAAAATAAATAAAGCAGACGGAAAAAAAAAATAAAATATGTCAGGGGTGTAAAATAAATAAAGCAGACGAAAAAATAATAAAATAAGTTCAGGGGTGTAAAATAAATAAAGCAGACGAAAAAATAATAAAATAAGTTCAGGGGTGTAAAATAAATAAAGCAGACGAAAAAAAAAAAAGTCAGGGTGTAAAATAAATAAAGCAGACAAAAAAAAAAAAAAAAGGTCAGGGGTGTAAAATAAATAAAGCAGACAAAAAAATAATAAAAAAAAAAGGTCAGGGGTGTAAAATAAATAAAGCAGACGGAAAAAATATAAAAAATAAGTTCAGGGGTGTAAAATAAATAAAGCAGACGAAAAAATAATAAAATAAGTACAGGGGTGTAAAATAAATAAAGCAGACGAAAAAAAAATAAAATAAGGTCAGGGGTGTAAAATAAATAAAGCAGACGGAAAAAAAATAAAATATGTTCAGGGGTGTAAAATAAATAAAGCAGACGAAAAAATAATAAAATAAGTTCAGGGGTGTAAAATAAATAAAGCAGACGAAAAAATAATAAAATAAGTTCAGGGGTGTAAAATAAATAAAGCAGACGAAAAAATAAAAAAAAAAAAGGTCAGGGGTGTAAAATAAATAAAGCAGACAAAAAATAATAAAAAAAAAAAGGTCAGGGTGTAAAATAAATAAAGCAGACGGAAAAAAAATAAAATAAGTTCAGGGGTGTAAAATAAATAAAGCAGACGAAAAAATAATAAAATAAGTTCAGGGGTGTAAAATAAATAAAGCAGACGAAAAAATAATAAAATAAGTTCAGGGGTGTAAAATAAATAAAGCAGATGAAAAAAAAAAAAGGTCAAAAAACATTATCAAACAACATCACAAACAATATGTACCTTGAATCCAAATATTCCGAAGATCCAAATCAAAATGGGGATGGATTGTGCTCTAGCGGGATCGCAAAACCCACCACTGCGCCACAAACAGGATCGCAAAACTCCAACACACGATACTATCCTCGCAACAATGCACAAAGAGTCACCCACAAAGCGCTCTGGAAACAATGGATGGGGGCGCAGTTATTACAGCTGAGGTGATGTTGTGGTCACCAATCGGAGCTGAAGGGCGTTAACGAAAGAAAACAAAGTCCCGCATGCGCCGCTGACTAATGCGTCGTCAACGAGGTCGCACATCGTTCACAAAAGGTGCCAGACACAGCGATTCAGGCTCACCAGCGGGACACCAACGATAAAAATACGGTCCAGAACTCTAGTGAACGATTAGCGAGATCACAGCAGGGGCCACGTCGTTGCTACATGCCACACACAACAACGTCACTAACGAGATCGCTAAATAGTGACGTTTTTTAGCGATCTCGTTAACGACGCTGTTTAGTGTGGCATACCCTTAACTGTGTGTGTGTGTAGCCCATTCACTATCTCCATCCATCCCTCACTCCCTGAAAATGGCTGGACCATCATTGTAAATACACCATTGTATATAAACAACTGTACTTTGTAGCTCCCCCTCCTCATTGTAGATTGTAAGCTCTCACGAGCAGGGGCGGCTTATATTGCTTTAATTATTGTATTGTTAACGTTGTCACTTATAACTTGTGTTATGAAACTGTTAAACTGTACAGCGCTGCGGAATCTGTTGGCGCTATATAAATAAAGATTAATATTATTATTATAGAGGCCCACTCAGTAGTGGTGAAGTGTGAACGGCGCAAATTGCGAGTTGATTGCGACTGATGCAGCTGATACTCCATTACTGCTGGCTGCTGCTCACACAACCGCTCCAACATATGTAACGTGGATTTCCACCTGGTGGGTACGTCACATATGATACGATGTTCAGGAAGGCAAAATCTGCGTTGCAGAGCTGCAATGCGCGATCTGGCCATGGTGGAACGTCGCAAGTTAGCGCACTGTAGGCGGACCTTGTGCAGCAGTGCATCAAGATCCGGATAGTCCCTCAAAAAACTCTGGACGACCAAGTTTAGCACATGTGCCAGACATGGTATGTGAGTGACGTTGCCTAGGCCCAGACCTGCCACCAGATTTCGGCCATTGTCACACACTACCAAGCCTGGCTGGAGATTCGCTGGCAAAATACACATGTCGCTCTCTTGCTTTATGGCATTCCAGAGCTCCAGCGCTGTGTGGCTTTGATTCCCCATGGAAATTAATTTCAGGACGGCCTGTTGACGTTTGGCCACGTCTGTGCTCATATCGGTCAACAGGCTTGCCGTCTGGGTGTTATGTTTGACACCAATCTCTCCTTCACCTCCCATATACAATCTGTTGCCCGCTATTGCCGCCTACACCTAAAGAACATCTCTCCCGAATCCAAGACTTCTCCCGCGCTGCGCCAATACTGTGGAATGCTGTACCCCAAGAAATTAGAACTATCCACAATTTGCATGTTTTCGGGCACTCACTCAAAACACATTTCTTCAGAGGGGCCTATCACATTCACTAATCAAAGTCATTCTATGTGTAAGTGTGTGTGTGTAGCCCATTCACTATCTCCATCCATCCCTCACTCCCTCAAAATGGCTGGACCATCATTCTAAATACACCATTGTATATAAACACCTGTACTTTTTATCTCCCCCACATATTTGTAAATTGTAAGCTCTCACGAGCGTGTGCGGATTATATTGCTTTAATTATTGTATTGGTAACGTTGTTACTTATGACTTGTGTTCTGAAACTGTTAAACTGTAAAGCGCTGCGTAATCTGTTGGCGCTATATAACTAAAGATTCTTATTAAGCGTTCACGGGTCCATGTGGAGGTAGACCGTGACGGCTCCTGCAACGATGTTTCTGAGGAACTGGAGAAGGAGGAGTCAATGTGTACAGACTTGATTCCTGCAATCCTTGTAGTTGGCTGAACACGTACAGCGCCACTCGCAAGATCTGTACCCGGCTCCACAACATTGACCCAATGGGCAGTGAGGGAAAGGTATCGTCCCTGGCGATGGGTACTGGTCCACGCAGCGGTGGTCAGGTGGACATTGCTACTGACGGAGTTTAGTAGCGCATGTTTAATTTTAACCTCAACAACATGCTTTGGAAGACCAGGGACGGCTTGCCTGCTGAAATAAAATCAGCTTGGCACATTGTATTGTGGGACTGCCAATGCCATTAAGTTCCGTAAACTGTCAGTCTCCACCAGCCTGAATGACAGCATTTCAAGGGACAGGAGTTTTGCAATGCCAGCATTCAGAGCCTGTGCTCGTGGATGGTTTGCCGAGATTGGGCCTACACCCGATACGCCACAACCTGACACCCACAGATAAACAAGCCATAAAATCTCTGAAAGATAACCCCAACATTATTATTAAACCAGCAGATAAGGGGGGTGCTATCGTTATTATGAATAAGACCCAATCTATTGCCGAAATTCATAGACAACTGTCAGTTAACCTAACCTACAAACAACTCAATTGTGACCCTACATTTTACATCTGTCAAAAAATTGATCGTATCCTGACAAAACATCTTTAATTGATCACCATAGACTGTAAGACTATGACATTCCTTAATATTCAATACCCCATCACCCCTGTTTTCTACACACTCCCAAAAATCAACAAAAAACTACAATATCCACCCGCATACCCTAGAGGGATAATTCTCCGTGTTCTACAGTATCACCCAAATGTTTAACATATTGCTTAATTCCTATGTATATATATTCTTCACCCTATGTATATATTGTATATATTGTATATATTATACATTGTCATTGACTGTAAATTTTTCAATCTCTTCCAGCGACTATTTGATAAAGGCCACTGCGTTGCCCAAAACGTCAGTCAGTCGTCTCATAGCTATTTTCTTTTTTCACATCAAGTGTGCAATAAAAATTTCCAATTTAACCATGACATATGCAGTTAAACTTGTGCAGTGATTCTCTATAGACTGTACATCTTCAGTGTGTCTTTGTAACTCAACTACGTGTTTTCTCCGCACATGTTTACACATATTTGTGGTATTGAGGTTACTGACACTTTACCTCTTTTTACTTTTTGATTACACAGCTTGCATTTGACATAGCAAATATCATCTGCAAGTGTGTGAAAAAAGGACCACGCAGTGCAAGTCCTGGGAGCGTCCGTTTAGACTTTTGGAAGAGAAATCCGAACAGGTGCCAAAATGGAAGCTACAGGCAACAGAGTATGCAGCCTAACTCTCCCTCCTGTTTGTACCATTGGGGCAATCGCTTCCTCAGAGCTGCTCCCACCACCTTCCTGTTCCTCACGCCATGTTGGGTCTTGGACCTCATCATCTCCACTAACCTCTTCCAACACCTGCTGCTGTTGGGTGGTCTTGCCACCACCATGCTCAACAGAAACTGGCATCTGAGTCTCATCATCATCAGATGCGTTCTGCGGTGTGCTGACCATCGGCACTGTCTCACCCGCCTCTTCAGATTCAGAGAGACACAGCTATTGCGCATCACTGCATACTCCCTCTTCTTCACATTCCAGAATGCTGCTTGGCTGGACCCCTGTTTGCAAACCAACAGATTCTGAGAACAGAAGCAGAGACTCAGCTGGCTCCTGTACAGAACTCTCTGACTGACTGGGCAATTTGGCAGGCGGTGAAGAGACAGATGGTTGATCAACAGTGCTGTGGTCCTGAGAGGAGGTGGAAGCAATTGAAGTCGATGCATTGGACCCTGGGCTCCAACACCGCCAGTTGTTGCCTGTAAGTGCTGTTAGCACAGTCAACACTTGCTCCTGTGTTACTGGGGTTGAGTAATGGCAGCTGTTCCCCTGCTGTGTGTACGACAAAAAGTCATGCTGCCTCCACCCTGTCCTCCTCTCATCCCTGGGCTCCAACACCGCCAGTTGTTGCTCGGAAGTAATTGGCACGGGTACTGACTCATGCCCACCCTGGTTACAGCACGACAGCTGTTTCCTGGCAGTGTCAACGTAAATTAGCCTCCAATAAGTTGTCCTGTCATGTTGCATTCCGGTTATCCGACTCTATGGTGCCTGCAGTTTAGGTGATTCCTATGTGTGCTGTGGGATATGTAAATAAAGGCTCTTTCCGTTGTGAAAATAGGACAAGCACCCACTGTAGGACTGTGTGATTTGGTAACTGCAGACGGCTTGCGGCCTGTCAACTTACATTTTCATGGGTGCCTTATGGTACCAGTCCGAGTTCCAGTACCATCAGCTGGTTCTCCACAGTGCCTTTGGTCTAGGTGCCTCCATCTCGGTATCCGAGTTCCTGCAATGTCTGCTTGTCCTTGGTAGTGCTTTGGAGCACAGGTACCTCCTGCTTAGTAACCGTGTCCCAGTAACGTCAGCTGGTCCTCGGTTGTGCCATTGGCTCTTTTCCTTCTGCTGCCCCTCCGGGTTCCAGCACAGTCAGCTGGTCCTCGTTACTTGCATTGGCTCTTGTACCTTCTGCTACCCGTCCGGGTTCCAGTACCGTCAACTGGTTCTCCGCAGTGCCTTTGGCCTAGGTGCCTCCATCTCGGTATCTGAGTTCCTGCAACGTCTGCTGGTCCTTGGTAGTGCTTTGGAGCACAGGTACCTCCTGCTTAGTAACCGTGTCCCAGTAACGTCAGCTGGTCCTCGGTTGTGCCATTGGCTCTTTTCCTTCTGCTGCCCCTCCGGGTTCCAGCACAGTCAGCTGGTCCTCGTTAATTGCATTGGCTCTTGTACCTTCTGCTACCCGTCCGGGTTCCAGTGCCGTCAATTGGTTCTCCGCAGTGCCTTTGGCCTAGGTGCCTCCATCTCGGTATCCGAGTTCCTGCAACGTCTGCTGGTCCTTGGTAGTGCTTTGGAGCACAGGTACCTCCTGCTTAGTAACCGTGTCCCAGTAACTTCAGCTGGTCCTCGGTTGTGCCATTGGCTCTTTTCCTTCTGCTGCCCCTCCGGGTTCCAGCACAGTCAGCTGGTCCTCGTTACTTACATTGGCTCTTGTACCTTCTGCTACCTGTCCGGGTTCCAGTACCGTCAACTGGTTCTCCGCAGTGCCTTTGGCCTAGGTGCCTCCATCTCGGTATCCGAGTTCCAGCAACGTCTGCTGGTCCTTGGTAGTGCTTTGGAGCACAGGTACCTCCTGCTTAGTAACCGTGTCCCAGTAACATCAGCTGGTACAAGGTTGTGCTACAAATACAAGATACAGAACAAGAGACACAAAACAATAAGCAGAAGATCTAAAAGCAGAAGAACATGAAGTATAAGACCAAAATGAAGAGCAAAATATATGCTCTAAATTATAAGCAGAAGAAGACTAAGCAGTGTATGGGGGTGAGTCCGTTCCTCCTCGTGGTGCCCCTGGTAAATGAATGATGCTGCAGGCTAAACTGAACACGGACAAATACTGTTGTAATTTAAATCTTTTGTGGCAGCAAGAACGGAACGATGAAAAAATCATACTTTTACAGATTGCAAGTACAGGAATCTCTGTCAAAAATAAGTATATGATGAAGAAGATGAAGGACTGTAATATGAAGAAGAAGAATAGTTTAAAAAGAACAATATGAGTAATGTTAACAAAAAGATGAAAAGCAAGAAGTTTTAGAAGAAGATAAAGAAGGTGAAGATGAAGAATAATTTGATGACAAAGATGATGCTGCTGAAGATTATGAAGGAGAAAGTGTGGCAAAAGTTAAAAAGGTGAAGAGCATGGAAGTTGTGAAACATACATATTTGCCAAAATAGAAAAAAGGTTAACAACATTGTCAATTTCTTCGTCAATCCGAACGTATTTCCTAAAAAAAAAAATTAATGCTATTCCACTGGATTGGGTTAAACATCTATGCCTTTAATGTATCCTCAACCTCCCCCAATACATTCTACATTACTCTTTGTTGTTTTCCTTCATGTACAATTAACCTACAAGGCAATAATGTTTTTTTTTTAATTTCGATATTTTGTTCCCATAGACTTACATTGGACTTCCGGTATCGGTATCGGGTATCGCCGATATTTTTTGGGTATCGGCGATACCATTCCGATTCCGATACTTTTGGATATCGGAAAGTATCGCTCAACTCTAGTGGTCGGTGATCACCCAAATGATAGTGCAACCCCGAGACTTGGGTAAGCCCACCACAAAGTCCATCCCGACCATCTCCCAGGGCCTGTCTGCCACCGGCAAAGGAAAAAGTAACCCAGCTGGCCGTTGTCAAGGGGACTTGTTCCTGGTGCAGGAGACACACGCCTGAACATACTCCCTGACGTCACGGACCATATGTGGCCACCAGTATGTCCTCGCCAATAGCTCAGTTGTCCTCTTTGCCCCAAAGTGTCCACCCACCCTGGACGAGTGTGCCCAAGAGAGTACCTCCAGTCGCAAATTAGTGGGCACAAAAGTCTTGCCCGGAGGCACAGACTCTAGCGAAACCGGGGCTACAGTTCTCAGGCTTTCTTCAGGGACAATAAGCCGAGGCTCCTCATCCTCCTCCTCTGATGACACTAAGGAGCGAGAGAGAGCGTCGGCCCGAACATTCTTCTCACCGGAGAGAAAATGGAGGGTGAAATGGAACCGAGAGAAGAATAGGGACCATCTGGCCTGGCGAGAATTTAGCCGCTGAGCCGTTTGCAAATATACCAAGTTCTTGTGGTCGGTGAAGACTTGGAAGGGAAAACGAGCTCCCTCCAGAAGATGTCTCCACTCTGAGAAGGCCAATTTCATAGCCAGCAACTCCCTGTCCCCGATGGAATAATTCCTCTCTGCTGGTGTAAAGGTCTTAGAAAAGAAGAAGCAGGGATGCTTCCGACTTTGAGCATCCTTTTGATATAGGACTGCTCCAGCACCAACAGAAGAGGCGTCCACCTCTAAAACAAACGGTTTATCAACATCAGGGCGATGTAATATGGGAGCACTGGCAAAATGCGACTTGATGGAAGAGAACGCCTTGGAGACCTCCTCAGACCACAATTTTGGATTTGCTCCCTTCTTGGTGAGGGCTACCAAGGGAGCTACCAAGTGTCGAGAAATGGGGAATGAACTGGCGATAATAATTAATGAACCCCATAAAGCGCTGCACCGCTTTAAGAGAATGGGGTTCTTGCCAGTCCATTACAGCCTGTAGTTTGGCAGGATCCATAGCCAATCCCTGGGCAGAGATGATATAGCCCAGAAAAGGTAAGGACTCCTGCTCAAACACACATTTCTCCAGCTTGGCATAGAGGGAGTTTGCCCGTAAGAGGTCGAAGACTTTGTTGACATCCCTCCGGTGAGAGTCTATATCTGGTGAAAAGATGAGAATATCATCCAGATAGACTACCACAGAGGTGGAGAGCATATCCCGGAAGATATCATTGACAAAGTCTTGGAAAACAGCGGGAGCAATACAGAGCCCGAAGGGCATCACCAGGTATTCGTAATGCCCATCCCTGGTATTAAAAGCTGTCTTCCACTCGTCCCCCTCACGGATGCGAATTAGGTTATAGGCACCACGTAGATCAAGCTTGGTAAATACTCTTGCTCCTTGGAGCCTATCAAAGAGCTCAGAGATTAGGGGCAACGGGTACTTATTCTTGACGGTGATGGCGTTAAGACCCCTGTAGTCAATGCATGGACGTAATTCTCCGTTCTTCTTTTGCACAAAGAAGAACCCTGCCCCTGCTGGTGACACCGACTTCCTAATGAACCCTCTTGCCAGATTCTCCTGAATGTACTGGGACATAGCCTCCGTCTCAGGGAGCGAGAGAGGGTATACTCTCCCCCGAGGAGGTTCTGCTCCAGGCAAGAGATCAATAGGACAGTCATAGGGGCGATGAGGTGGAAGAGTCTCCGCCGCCTTCTTGGAGAAAACGTCTGCATATGCCCAATAACACTGAGGAAGAGAAGTGAGATCTACGGGTATCTCTGTGGTGGTGACCTGAACGCACTCCCTGATACACCTGCCTCTACATGAATCACCCCAACCCAGTATCCCCCCAGAGGACCACTCAATATGGGGAGAGTGGTAACGGAGCCAAGGTACTCCCAGCAACACCTTGTCTATTTCCTCGGGCAGGACAAGAAAAGAAATACTCTCCTGATGGGACGGGGACATAGATAAAATGAGAGGGATCGTCTGGTGGGTGATTTGGGAGGGCAGAGTTGATCCATTCACTACTCGCACAGTCACCGGTTGGGCGAGCATCAACAGAGGTATAGTGTGGCAGAGAGCAAATGCAGAGGACATGAAATTCCCCTCGGCTCCGGAATCCACACAGAGCTCAGCGGAGAGCGTGGATGGACCTACTGTAATTGTCCCTTTAAAGGACAACTTGGTGGAAAATGCCGCAGTGTCTAGTGAACCTCCTCCCAAGGTCACTAGACGCGACCGTTTTCCCGACCGCTGTGGACATTTGTTGGCATAGTGTCCTAACTGATGGCAGATGTTACAGACCACGGGTACTCGAGCGGCCCGGGACTTAGGTCCCGCTCGAGAAACCTCCATGGCCTCATGGGAGTCGGGCGCCTGGCTGGAAGATTCCAGAGGTCTGGCGAAGGTGGGAGCCAGCCGGAACCTCTGCTTACATTGGGACCGCTCCAACCTCCGCTCATGAAAACGGAGGTCGATGCGGGTAGATATGGCGATAAGCTTCTCCAGTGTGGCGGAATCTCCCTGGTAGCCAAAGCATCTTTAACATGATCAGCCAGTCCTCGCCAGTAGACTGGAATGAGTACTTTATCCAACCAGTCTAGCTCTGAAGCCAGAGTCCGAAACTGGACGGAAAACAGACTGACCAAAGACGAACCCTGTGCCAATGCCAGCAGTTGTAGCGCCGTATCGTGGGTGACCTGAGGTCCTAAAAAGACCTTTTTTAGAGCCTCCAGAAAACGAGGAGCACTCCGCACCACACGGTCGTCACGCTCCCACAGCGGGGTGGCCCACTCCAACGCTCTGCCTGACAGAAGCGAAATTATAAAGCCCACTTGTGCCCGATCCGTGGGGAAACGTGCAGCCAGAAGCTCGAGTTGTATAGAGCACTGACTCACGAATCCCCGACATTGCTTGCTGTCACCAGCAAACTTGTCTGGAAGCGGGAGGTGGGATATTGTGGGGGCAGAGGTGGCAGTGGACACACTGGCTGCAGCCACGCTAGCAGCCTGAACAGCGACTGCGGTAACATCTACAGCTGAGGTTGTGCACTCAAGAGCCGCCAGCCTACCCTCCAGCTGCTGGATGTCTCGTAGTAGACGCTGGTCATCCGCCATTTTACCAGCCAGACCCTGGCGCTAATATTTTGTTAGGGTCTGTGGAACGCACCAAATATATGAGGTAGAGAGGTGCGTTCGCAGCCCGGGGTCCACCGTGCAGGCGGAACCTGCTGCTAGTAAAATGGCGAAAGTAGCGAACTCTGTTATCCCGCAGAGTCGCTAAAATAAACGCCGTAGCGCGTTGTGGCAGTAAGTGCGAACTCTGTTAATACCCAGAGCCGCTAACGGAAATGCCACAGCGCTATATGGCGATAGGTGCGAACTCAGCTTCAGTGAGCCGCAAAGTAAAACGCTAGGGCGCTGTCTAGCGTCGAAAGCAAACCCTGTTACGTCACAGGGCCGCTGAGGAAAAGTGCTGTGTCCTGTCAGGCTCTCAGGTACACAGTTAAGTGCTAAGCGTACATAACGCGTGATCATGTGCTAATGTCCTCGCGGGAGTCACCCGCAATCTATGGCGTCTGAATGCCAGACCCTGAATACGGCAATCAAAACTCCTCACCGGTTATGCCGGTAATCTAGGGCATCTAGGACACCGACCCTGGCCAGCTACCATACCAAACTCCTCACCGATTAAGTCGGTATTCTAGTGGCTTATTTCAGCCGGGTCCCTAACCACACATATGCATGATCACACTGGCACATAGCATACAATGGTTGATATTAGCGCATGGCGGCCCAGCCATGCTACCCTTTTATAGCAACAGCTACAGGACCTTCCAGGAACAAGGACCAATGAGAAGCTGTTACAAACACACGTAGCTACATGACCTTCCTGGCGGACCAATAGGAGCCGCTGCAGCACCTGAACATGTGACCCCTGATCTCCAATGAGAGATCTCACTCTGGGCATGCTCAGATGGGAAAACGCAGGACTTTGTCTCAAAGACGGCTGCTCCAGCACTGGCTATAATAGCAGATCCAGGAAAGGCAGCAGCAAGTCACTGCACAGAAGAGGAGTGGGCAAGACGCCTGGACAGACGTCTCTGCTGAGCAGGCTCCACTGCGGCCGGAGATGAATGGGAGACCGCAGCGGGAGGGGTTTGAGACTCCCCTTGTGCAGCAGCGGGAACTCGAACCCTAACACACAGAAGGGAAAAATAGTGTGGAAAGAAAAAAGAATGTCAGAGATTCTTTTTCTTTTTTTTTTTTCCCTGTTTGTTGCATTTTTTTTCCCTCTGTTTCTCTGGGTGCTGAGGAGGATTTTTTTTTTCTCTCAATGGAGCTTGCACAGTTGTCTGGCCGTGTGGATCAGCTTGCCACTGAGCTTCGGAGTATTGCTGCCTATCTTACTGGGTTGCCGGTTGTGGAACCTAGGATTCCCATGCCAGATTTGTTTTTGGGGGATCGAGCTAAATTTCTGAATTTCAAAAATAACTGTAAGTTGTTTTTTACCTTAAAGCCTAAGTCCTCAGGGAACGCAGCGCAGCAGGTTCAAATTGTCATCTCTCTCCTGCACGGCGATCCTCAGGATTGGGCTTTTCCCCTGACACCTGGGGATCCTGTTTTAATGATATTGATGCATTTTTTCTGGCTCTGGGGTTATTGTACGTTGAACCTAATGTCACTGATCAAGCTGAAAAAACCTTGTTGGCATTTAGTGTTGATCGATAGTGCTCGATATCTAAAAATATCGTATCGAAATTGTATCACCGATAGCACTAAATATCGTCGATATCCGATTTCGATACCGGAAGTCCAATGTAAGTCTATGGGAACAAAATATCGCAACTAAAAAAAACCTTTATTTCCTTGTAAACACTAAATATACACACATAGAATACATATATATATATATATATATATATATACATGTCATTGTGACATATATATATACATATATTTATAGTTTATACACTTCTACATAGTAAAATAGACTCTGATTCAATTGCCGGGTAAAGCCGTGACATACCCCATAGAAGTCGACGGGCTCGGTGCCGAGTACCCCAAAAACCTCTGGCTCTGTGCGACTCAACTTGGGCGTCACAAACAGGATTCTGTAGCTCGCTATAAGCGAGTCCTGTGTGCCTGAATTGAACTGGTTTTGTGCTTGAGAATTGCTAAAATCATCAGAGAATGTATTTGCCATTTTTCCGCCATATCTGCGTCACGACGAGGCACTGGTGAAGAAGAAGGGCGTGCTCTTCGTGGGTGTACACTCACTCAGTGGCGTGAAAACGATGGCCGACCACTCTAAATGGTACTGCAATGTAAGATCGTGCCCCACAGCTCTTCAGTTCCGCCTCCTCATCCTCCTCAGTGTGCGGAAACTAACACGAAGGTCCTGCCTCCCTACAAAAGAGGGGCCCTCTCCAGATGCTAATGACACATGTGACTTGGCAGAGATGGCTAATGGACACGAGCAGAAGTGTGAAGGGATGGAGCAGTCAGAGCTCTCCCCCCACGGAAGCGACCCGATCACCACGGAACCACTGTTGGGCACCCGGCCTGGAAACCCTCCTACGCTGCAAGAAGCGGAGGATACCCTGAGAGACCTGGCCCGGCACCGGGAGGAGGTCGCCAGGATGGAAGCCAGCTGGCGTGTCCTAAAACTAAACTTGGAGCGGCGCCAATCCTTCTTACCTGAAGTGTCTGTACCGGAAGGTGAGGCACCCGTTCTAGTAGAGGAGTCCGTGCGGGCATCCGAGCCCTTGCAATGTGATCCGATTGACGTTGTCGCAGTGGAGGCACCCGTTCGTGCAAAAAACGCTGCACCGGCAGCACCCCAGATCCCGCTGTCTGCCCCCGTCGCTGAGACAGAAGAAGCGACACCCGTCCTCATGGAGGAGGCCGCGCAGGCACCAGAGCACTACCTGCCTGTACCGGAGCCCCGACTGTCATCTGTTCCAGAGCCGGCTGCTTCCTCCGCAGGTGAGCGCCGCCAGGACTGGGGGGCGCCAGGAGAGCTGCCGCAAACCGGACACTGTAAGCTGCAGTTTGATGGTGGAGACATGGAGCTGCTGGTGGAGGAGAATTTCAACCGGCGTCAGGAGGAAGAGTGGAGACGTTGGGAGAAGGAAGCAGAGCGACAAAGGGAGCAGCGAGAATCCCAAAAACTTCGCCAACGTCAGCTGGAGAAGGACCGGGCAGATAAGGACCGGATGAGAAAAGATAAAAGTACGGTGAGGGAGCCGTGGCGTAAGGGTGCAGTACGGAGCTTTAAATTGAAAGGTGGTTGGGGCTTCATCCAGGAGCCTGGACTTTATTTAGAAGTTTTTGTGAACCGGCGGGACGTGGAGGCTCACCTCCCAGAAGGACACCCGGGAAGGGACCTGTTGCCAGGAGACTTGGTGACTTACACCCGACACTGGGTTACAATGGATGGTACGCCCTAAATGTTACCAGGTGCGACCCCTACTCCCCAGAGTGTCAGGAACCTGTGAGACCCTCGGAGCCTTCAGCCTCCCACATCCAGGCCTCTGCAAAAGTGCCCACCCCACGCCGTAAATCTCCCCAGCCTCCCTCAGTGGTCTCCTCAGCAGCCCCAGCTATGGACATGATAAGTATAGCTGGCCCGTACCCGGCGCCTGTTAGGCCCCCTGGGGTTCGTTCAGTCCGGGACATAGGGTTCCAGACCCGGAGGAAGATGAAAGAGGTGGCCACACAGACCCAGATAGCGGGTCACGACTTGACTGTACAGGCCACACGACGTCATCAGGTCCTGGTGGTCCTTGGTGCCTCGGATGTTTGGCAAGCATCAGAAGAGTACCAGGTGGTACCTGGAACACCCCTGCCAAAGAATTATAAATAACCCGGACAGGGTCACTGTATGTAAATAGTTAAATTGTTTATGTACCCGGACGGGTGAATGTTCATAAAAAGTTTTTTAATTTAATAAAAAAAAAAAAACACAGTTTTCATTACTTTTATTACAGTCTCATCCTGCGACGCCATCGATCTCCTGTAAAAAAATGAAAAAAAAAAAAAAAAGTATACCACCTGACCGACGCAGTCCATAGTAACGAGTGTCCCACGACGATCCAGCTCTGCTACATCAGAATGACAGGCAGAGCCTGTCATCCCGGCGCACCACAGCTGATTACCTGCTTCCCCGGCGGTGACGTCATCGGACTGACTGCTTTACGGCCGGGATTACCCAGCAGTCACTGCAGTTATCGCGAGAAACTGCATGTGACCGCCAGGGAAAGATGATGGCGGCCATGAAGCAGTCCAGGCCGTGACCGCCGGAGATCTTCTGTCAGGTAAGTGCCGCTGACTCCTGACAGACCCGACCGACGGACACTCACAGTGACAGTGACAAATCCGATTCCGGTATTCGATAAGACGAAAATATCGAAACGAATTATCGAAAGGCCGATAGAGCTAATATCGGCCGATAGCCGATATTTACATTATCGTATCGCTCAACACTATTGGCATTAAATCAGGGGTTTGAGGACGCTGAGTTACACTGTTAGAAATTTCGTAAGTGGGCAGTCCTGACCAAATGGAATGATGATGCTTTGGCAGCCCTTTTTCGGAAGGGTCTGTCAGAGAATGTAAAAGATGTTATGGTGGGTTTCCCTGCTCCCTCTGGTCTCAATGATTCTATGTCATTAGCGATTCAAATTGACAGACGTTTGCGTGAGCGTAGAGGTGTGCGTGGAATGGTGTTGCCTTGTGAACCAGCTTCTGAACCCATGCAGTGTGATAGAGTGGATTCTGGGGCACAGCGTCATGAGGTTTGAAAACGCAATGGTTATGTTTCTACTGTGGTGACGCCTCTCATGCTATTTCAGTCTGCCCTAAGCGGGGAAGTCGTTTTGCACGCTCAGTTGTCTTGGGTAGTTTTCAGACTAAATTTCTGTTGACTGTTACCCTGATTTGCTCCCTGTCCACATTTTCTGCTCAGGCTTTTGTTGATTCAAGAGCAGCTATTAACCTGATGGATTTTGACTTTGCCAAACGTTGTGCCTCCTGACCCTGTTTTGGTTTAGGGCAATCTGGTGTATGTGGTTGAGAAAATATTGGATGCTCGTTTTTCTAGACAGAAACTCCAGTATTTGGTTAAGTGGAGAGGTTATGGTCAGGAGACAATTCTTGGGTGTTTGCTTCGGACATCCATGCTAGGAGACTGATCGGTGCCAATCACAGAGCTCATCCTGATCGACCTAGTTGCACAAGTGAGGGTTCGGTTACCCCTCCTCAAGGGGGGTACTGTTATGAATGTGCTAAAAATGGATTCTGAGCAGAGGCTCCCTCTGGTGGTTACTGACAGTACTGAACCTTTCAGCGAGGAATGGCAGTCTGGGATCACGGACTGGTCTGATATAAGGGAGGTTCCCTGTTGTGAATGTGTTAGAAATGAATTCTGAGCGGGAGCTCCCTCTGGTGGTTAAAAACAGTACTGAACCATTCAATGAAGATTGTGAAGATTGGCGATCAGAAGTTACAGACTGGTCTTATATAAGGGAGGTTCCCTCCCATCAGGGTTGCCGGTGATCAATTGTTCTTGTCTCAACTTCTTGTCTCTCATGCTATTTCAGTCTGCCCTAAGCGGGGAAGACGTTTTGCACGCTCAGTTGTCTTCGGTGGTGTTCAGACTAAATTTCTGTTGACTGTTACCCTGATTTACTTCCTGTCCACATTTTCTGCTCAGGCTTTTGTTGATTCGGGAGCAGCTTTTAACCTGATGGATTTTGATTTTGCTAAACGTTGTGGGTTTCCCTTGATACCCCTACGGAAGTCTATTCCCCTACTGGGGATTGATTCTACCCCTTTGGCTGAGAATAAACCCCAGTTCTCTACTCAGGTGATAATGAGGGTTAAACCTGATCATCAGGAGAGTTGTAAATTTTTGGTGCTGTATAATCTGCATGACATAATTGTACTAGGTTTCCCTTGGTTACAGTCTCATAATCCTGTTTTGGATTGAAAATCTGTGTCTGTAACCAGTTGGGCTGCCAATGTGTTAATGCCAACACTCCTATTTTTTCTGCCTCTCCCCAGGCTCAGGATGTTCCTGACTTTTTGACTGATTTTTCTGATGTGTTTAGCGAAAGTAAATCTGCATCCTTGCCCCCCCATAGGAGCTATGACTGTGCTATTGAATTAGTGCCTGGTAGTAAATTCCCTAAAGGTCGCCTTTTTAACTTGTCTGTAACTGAACATGACGCTATGCGGTCTTATATCAAGGAGTCATTGGAGAAGGGTCATATCAGACCATCCTCTTCACCCTTGGGTGCCGGTTTTTTCTTTGTGGCCAAAAAGGATGGTTCATTGAGGCCGTGCATTGATTATCGTCTCTTGAACAATTTCACTGTGAAATATCAATATCCGTTACCCTTGATTTCTGACCTGTTTTCCACGGTGAAAAGTGCTACTTGGTTTACCAAGCTTGACCTCAGGGGGGCGTATAACCTTATTCGCATTAAGCACGGGGATGAATGGAAGATGGCATTCAATACCCCAGAGGGGCATTTTGAGTACCTAGTGATGCCCTTTGGGCTCACTAATGCTCCTTCTGTCTTCCAGTCCTTCATGAATGACATTTTCAGGGATTTTGTGGATACATTTCTGATTGTTTATTTGGATGATATCTTGATTTTTTCCAATGACTGGGACTCTCATGTGAAACATGTTCGGACTGTGTTCCAGATTTTGAGAGAGAATGCTCTGTATGTGAAGGGATCAAAGTGTCTTTTTGGCGTACAAAGGATCTCATTTCAGGGATTCATTTTGTCCCCATCTGTTATTGAAATGGACCCGGTCAAGGTTCAGACCATCTGTGATTGGGTCCAACCTACTTCATTAAAGGCTCTTCAGAGATTCTTGGGTTTTGCCAATTTTTATCGTAAATTTATTGGTAATTTCTCTGTTATTATTAAACCATTGACTGATTTGACCAAAAGGGTTCTGATGTGGTGAATTGGCCTCCTGAGACAGTCTCTGCGTTTCAGGAACTTAAGCAGAGATTCACTTCTGCTCCTGTTCCACGGCATCCTGATGTTTCTCTGCCATTTCAGGTGGAGGTTGATGCCTCTGAAATTGGAGCAGGTGCCGTTTTGTCCCAAAGAGATCCAGAGACCTCTAAAAGTAACCATTGTGCCTTTTTCTATCGAAAATTTTCTCCAACTGAACGTAATTATGACGTGGGTAATCGGGAGTTATTGGCCATGAAGTGGGCTTTTGAAGAGTGGAGACATTGGTTGGAGGGAGCCAAACATCAGGTGGTGGTCCTCACGGACCATAAGAATCTGGTTTATCTGGAATCAGCCAAGTGACTTAATCCTAGACAGGCCAGATGGGCCTTGTCTTTCACACGTTTTAATTTTGTGGTTTCCTTTCTTCCTGGCACTAAGAATGTTAAGGCGGATGCCCTATCGAGGAGTTTCCTTGCGGACTCTCCTGAGTTATCTGATCCTGCTGTTATTTTGAAAGAGGGTGTAGTTCTTTCCGCCATCTCGCCCAATTTGAGACTGGCTCTGGAAGGGTCTCAGGAGGATAAACCCGAGCGCTGCCCTATTGGGAAATTGTTTGTCCCAGACCGGTGGAAAAAGAGTGTGATGTCTGAGATTCATTGTTCCGCGTTGGCCGGTCATCCCGGAATTTTTGGTACCAGAGACTTGGTTAGTCAATCCTTTTGGTGGCCTACTTTGTCTCGTGACGTCAGGGAATTTGTGCAGTCCTGCGGGACTTGCTCTCGCTCCAAGCCTTGCTCTCGCTCTAGTGGTTTGTTGATGCCATTGCCTGTACCCAAGAGACCATGGACCCATATCTCTATGGATTTCATTTCCGACCTCCCTGTTTCTCAGAGAATGACCGTTATTTGGGTGATTTGTGATAGGTTTTCCAAAATGATACATCTTGTGCCATTACCTAAGTTGCCTTCCTCCTCTGAATTGGTGCCTTTGTTCCTTCAGCACGAGGTTCGGTTACACGGCATTCCTGAAAACATTGTGTCTGACAGAGGAGTCCAGTTTGTTTCCAGATTTTGGAGGACTTTTTGTTCTAAACTTGGTGTTCAATTGTATTTCTCCTCGGCTTTTAATCCTCAGACCAATGGACAAACTGAGAGAACAAACCAGACATTGGAGACATATCTGAGATGCTTTGTGTCTGCTGATCAGGATGACTGGGTCTCTTTTTTGCCTTTGGCTGAGTTTGCTCTTAATAATAGGGCTAGCTCTGCCACTTTGATGTCTCCATTTTTCTGCAATTTTGGGTTTCACCCTCGATTTTCTTCGGGACAGATGGAGGCTTCTGTCTGTCCGGTGTTAACTCTGTTGTGGAGCGTATGCAGCTGATTTGGGACCAGGTAGTGGAGAGGTTGTCCCTCTCTCAGGAAAGGGCCCAGCGGTTTGCCAACCGATATAGGACTGATGGTCCTCGGTTTGAAGTGGGGGACTTGGTCTGGTTGTCCTCAAGAAATATCCCTATGAGAGTTGCATCTCCTAAGTTTAAGCCTAGATTCATTGGACCTTATAAGATCATGGTGATTCTTAATCCTGTTTCCTTTCGTTTACTTCTTCCAGGGACATTTAAGTTCCATAACGTGTTCCACAAGTCCTTATTGAAGAGGTTTGTCAAGCCAGTGGTTCCTATGGCTGCGCCTCCTGACCCTGTTTTGGTTGAGGGCAATCTGGAGTATGTGGTTGAGAAAATATTGGATTCTCGTTTTTCTAGACGGAAACTCCAGTATTTGGTTAAGTGGAGAGGTTATGGTCAGGAGGACAATTCTTGGGTGTTTGCTTCGGACATCCATGCTAGGAGACTGATCCGTGCGTATGACAGAGCTCATCCTGACCGACCTGGTTGCCAAAGTGAGGGTTCGGTGACCCCCTCCTCAAGGGGGGTACTGTTGTGAATGTGTTAGAAATGAATTCTGAGCGGGAGCTCCCTCTGGTGGTTACAAACAGTATTGAACCATTCAATGAAGATTGTGAAGATTGGCGATCAGGAGTTACAGACTGGTCTTATATAAGGGAGGTTCCCTCCCATCAGGGTTGCCGGTGATCAATTGTTCTTGTCTCAACTTTGGTTCATGGTTCACTTGGAAGCTTGCTGTGTTTTGCCTACATCTTCTGCTAACAGATAAGATTTTTTTCTGCTTGTATTTTTGTACTTGCTTTTGTATTGTTTCCTGCACTCTTGTGGAGGTCAGCCAGGTCCCCTCGGGGGTTGTGCTCCTCTCAGTTTATCTGAGCCTCTTATTTGTTCATTTGCCTTTTCAAGTTTTTTCAGTGGCTGCGGCTTAGTTTTGTTACACCAGAGAACTAATTTAGGTGGTAGAGGTCGTGTGATCTCAGGTGTTTTTGTAATTAGTAGAGTTGGTACTTTTTAGGGTTTTTTGGGATTGCAGTAAGTGTCCTTCCTATCCTTTTCTTTCTAGGAAGATTGGGCCCCAACGTTTGCTCATACTATTTTCTGTCTGTGTCTGTATTTCCTCTTGTCTAACCGCCATTACATGTTGGGGGCTTCCTTTCTTCTTTGGGGATCTGCTCTGGGGCAGATAGTTTTCCTCTTTCTATCTTTATGTGTAGTTAGCTTCTCAGGCTGTGACGAGGCGTCTAGGACCAACGTAGGTACGCTCCACGGCTGCCTTTAGTTGTGGTGGTTAGTCAGGGTACTGCAATCCAGTAGATTCCAACCTCTCTGATGTATTGCCGTTTTTGCCTGCTCTCCTCAGTTACCGAAACATAACAGTTCCCTCCCATGATGGTTGCCGGTGATCAATTGTTCTTGTCTCAGTTGTGGTTCCTGGTTCATTAGAAGCTTGCTGAGTCTTGCCTGCATCTTCTGCTATCAGATAAGATATTTTCTGCTTTTATTTTTGTGCTTGCTTTTTGCATTGTACCCTGCCCTTCTTTGGAGGTGAGCAAGGTCCCCTCCGGGGGGTTTGTGCTCCTCTCAGTTTATCTGGAGCCACTGTTGTTTGTTCATTTGCTTTTTCCTGTTTTTTCAGTGGTTGCGGCTTAGTTTTGTTACACCAGAGAACTGATTTAGGTGGTAGAGGTTGTGTGATCTCAGGTGTTAATGCAATCAGTAGAGTTGGTATTTTTTAGGGGTTTTTTTTGGATTGCAGTGTGTATCCTTTCCTGTACTTTTCTTTCTAGACAGATTGGGCCCCAGCGTTTGCTCATTCTATTTTCTGCCTGTGTCCGTGTTTCTTCTTGTCTAACCGCCATTACATGTTTTGGGGCTTCCTATTTTCTTTGGGGATCTGCTCTGGGTCAGATAGCTTTCATCTTTCTGCCTTTAGGTGTAGTTATCTCTCAGGCTGTGACGAGGCATCTAGGATCAACGTAGTAGCGCTCCATGGCTACCTCTAGTTGTGTGGTTAGTTTAGGTTACTGCAATCCAATAGGTTCCAGCCTCTCTGGTGTATTACCGTTTTTGCTTACTCTGCTCAGCTACCAAAACATAACAGACTTCCTAGTGAACCCTCTTGCCAGATTCTCCTAATGTATTGGGACATAGACTCCGTCTCCGGGAGAGAGAGGGGATAAACCCTACTCCGGGGCGGTTCTGCTCCAGGCAAGAGGTCAATAGGACAGTCATAGGGGCGGTGAGGTGGAAGAGTCTCCGCAGCCTTTTTGGAGAACACGTCTACATAGGACCAATAACACTTGGGAAGGGAAGTGAATCCGCGGTTATCACTGTAGTAGTAACCTGAACACTCTCCCTCACACATCTACCTTTACAAGATTCACTCCAATCCCGTATCCTCCCAGAGGACCACTCAATATGTAGGGATTGAAGACGAAGCCAAGGTACTCCCAGCAGAGCCTCATCTATACCCTCGGGAAGGACTAGGAAAGAGATAACCTTCTGATGGGAAAGAGACATAGATAATGTGAGAGGGATTGTCTGATGTGTGATCTGTGAGGGCAGTATTGATCCATTCACCACTCGAACAGTCACCGATTTGGTGAGCATCACCTGAGGTATTGTGTGGAGGAGAGCGAAGGCAGAGGACATAAAATTCCCCTCTACTCCAGAATCCACACAAAGCTCAACTGTTAAGTGGATGGACCAAAATAGATTCTCCCTTTAAAGGACAGCTTGGAGGCAAATGCCGCTGAATCTAGTGAACCTCCTCCAATGGTTACTAGACGCGATCGTGTTTCCGATCGCTGGGGACATCTATTGGCATAATGTCCTAACTGTTGGCAATTGTTACAAACCACGGGGACTCGAGCGGGCCGAGACTTAGGCCCCGCTTGAGTAACCTCCATGACCTCCTGGGAGTCGGACGCCTGAATGGGAGATTCTAGAGGTTTGGCAAAGGTGGGAGCCAGCCGGAACCTCTGCCTACACTGGGACCTCTCCAACCTCCGCTCGTGAAAACGAAAGTCGATGCGGGTAGATATGGATATGAGCTTCTCCAGTGAGGCGGGAATCTCCCTGGTGGCCAAAGCGTCCTTTACATGGTCGCCAGACCTCTCCAGTATACCAGAATGAGGACTTTATCGGCCACTCTAACTCGGAGGCCAGAGTCCGAAATTGGACCGAAAACTGGCTGACCATGGACGAACCCTGTGACATTGCCAGCAGTTGGAGCGCCAAATCATGGGTGACCTGAGGAACTAAAAAGACCTTTTTAAGAGCCTCCAGAAACCGAGGAGCACTCTGCACCATACGATCATCGGCTCCCACAGCGGCGTTGCCCATTCCAATGCTCTGCTCGACAGAAGTGAAACTATGGAACCGACTTCTGCCCGCTCCGTGGGAAAACGTGCAGCCAGAAGCTCGAGCTGTATAAATCACAGGCTTACGAATCCCCGAGAATGTTTACTGTAACCAGAAACTTGTCTGGAAGCGGGAGATGGGATAAGATCGGGCAGAAGTGGCGGAGGACAAACTGGCTGATGCTGTGCTAGCAGCCTGAACAGCGACTGCAGTGACATCCACAGCTGAGGTTGTGCGCTCGAGAGCCGCCAACCTACCCTCCAGCTGCTGGATGAACTGCCCTAGGAGCTGGTCGTCCGCCATTTTACTAGCCAGACCCTGGCGCTAGTATTATATTAGGGTCTGCGGAACGCACCAAGTAAATTTAAATAATGGGTGCATTCGCAGCCCGGCAGTATAAGCAAATTCTGTTACTTCACAGGGTTGCAAATATAGATGCTGTGGCACTATATAGTGGTATAAGCGAACTCTGTTACACCACAGAGTCGCTGAGGTAGAGACGCAGAGATAGAGACTGTGTCCTGTTAACACCACAAGGGTACACAGATAACTGCTGTGCGGATAGCAGTCCGTGATCATGCAGTCAGCAACGCAAACAAGCAACTCCTCACCGGAGAAGCCAGTATTCTAGAGGCTATTTCAGCCAAGCCTTGAACACGTGCATACAAATCTCCTCACCGGAGGTGCCAGTATTCTAGGGGCTTATTTCAGCCAAGCCCTAACCACATGCGTGCATGATCACACTGGCGCAAAGCACATAACACAATTGATGCTAGCGCACGGCCGAGCGGTCATGCGCACCTTTTATAGTAGAAGCTACAGGACCTTCCAGGAAAGGACCAATGAGAAACTGTTCCAGAACACAAGCAGTTTCAGGACCTTCCTGGTGAACCAATGGGAGTCTCTGCTGTAACCGAGAATGTGACCCCTGATCTCCAATTGGAGATTTTGCCCTGGGCATGCTCAGATGGAGAAACGCAGGACTTAGTCCTAAGACTGCCTGCTCCAGCACTGGTTATGATAGAGGAACCTGAAGAGGCAGCACCAAGCCTCTGCACAGTATTACACTGAGCGAGACTCTGGGACCGACGTCTCTGCTGAGCAGGCTCCACTGCGGCCCCAGATGGATGGGGGACCGCAGGGGGACTAGTTCGGGATTCCCATTGTGCAGCAGCGGGAACTCAATCCCTAACATACAGTATCTCTTTTGATCTTGTTATATTATTGTGTAATCCAGACTGAGCCTGAGAGCGTCAGTGTCTGCCTCCTGAAATATATACGGACCTTTAGAATATTTTTTAGACTATACAGGAGCTCGCTTGCCCTGAAAATAGTGTGCTATCATAAAGAGTCTTCTGGCTGAAGAAGGGCTGGAAGGCTCCCTTTACTGGGAGTAGGTAAACTGCTTTTAAAGCTGGAGCATCAGAAATAGATTTTGTCTTACATTGCAGAAACACGCTCCATCTACAGTGGTTGGACAAAATAATGTCAACACCTGGAAACAACAACAAAAATTAGTTTAATATGGTGTAGGTCCACATTTTGCAGTGAATCTACGAGGTATGGATTCATACAAGGTGTGAATTATTTCCAAAGGAATTTTAGTCCATTCTTCAGTTAAAACACTCTCCAGTTGTTTGAGCGATGATGGCGGTGGAAATCAACATCTAACTTGAATCTCTGAAATCGAACATAAATGCTCTTTAATGTTGAGGTCTGTGGATTGTGGGGGCCAGATGAGATGCTCAACTTCATTACAATGTTCCTCGTGGCATGATTTTACGATTGTACCTGTATTAATTGGTGCATTATCATCCTGAAATATGGCGTTCCCCACCGGGAACAGTGCTTGAACCATAGGATGCACTTGGTCGGCCAAAATGCCTAAATAATCACGGCTGTTAATTCTTCCATGAAGGGATATCATTGGCCCTTCGGATCTCCATGAAATAGCACCCCAGATAATCACAGAACTTCCGCCATGTTTTACGTTTGGGAGAAGACAGTCTGGACGGAATGCTTCTTTCGGCTGTCTCCAAACGTATACTCAGCCGGAGGTCAGAAATAGGGTAAACAATGATTCTTCTGAGAATAATACATGTTTCCACTGATTGAGGGAACAATTCTGGAGGTTTCTACACCACTCTAAATGCTTGGAAACATTTGTCATTGACAGCATCGGTTTTTGAATTGCAGATCTTCCGTGGAATACAGATTTGTTCAGCTCTCGACAAAGCTTTTTTGTGGAGACTGTGTTCTGTAGGTGTTCATTGAGCTCAGCAGTGATTTTCTGAGCCGTGGTCTTGCGATCCTCTCTCACATTTAACAGTCCGATGTTCTCTCTCAGTCAACTTTGACTTTCGGCCGTACCTGTGCTTTACTGCGAACGGTTTTCCTTCTGTTTCAAGTGCAGTCATTACTTTGGAGACAGTACCTCTTGAAAACATTCGGGCACTTTTGGTTACACTAGCGCCGGCCATCCGAGCACCAACAATTTTGCCTCTTTGAAAATCCGAGAGGTCTGCCATTGGTATCAGTTTCTCCTAAATGTTCTTACAATTATGCAAAACAAACAGTTAATTGACAAACATATATGACATAACACAAATAATCAACTACAAAACATTACCATATATCACGGTTTGCATGTTTGTAACATGTTCGAAGATGATGATGCCAAAACGTTAGGTGTTTCCATTATTTTTTATATCGCCTCCTCTTCTGAAGTTTCAAAAAATGCAAGGACTGAGTTGTCAGTGCTGGCTCCTGGTCAGAAACAACATCTTTCCTTGTGTTCTTCACCCCCACCAAAAGTGAAGGATGTGGCAGCCGACACTTCATATTACTCCATGGAGCTCTTTTCACATACTAGGCCTGGGTTATCAAGTGAAATCCTAAAATTCCCCAGTCCAACATGAATCACAGATGGAGTGCACATCATGATGGACAGCCACTGGTAGATGATTCTGCTGGTACATTCACCCAGAGCACTACATTTCCCTCGCAGTCTACTGCTCCAGAATCTGACCCTGATGAAACTCAGGTGCCCCAGATTACATTGAAGAGGAGGTGATGGATGACCCAGTTGTTGACATGGATTGACATCCATTTAGGGAAGAGGGTGCCACTTGCAATAGCTCAGAAGAGGAGAAGGATCCGCAGCAGGCATCGACATCACAGCAGTGGTTATATGGCAGGCCCGTAGCAGTCCAAAAAGGTGTTAAAAAAACAAAAGAGAGTTGCAGGACAGCTTTGCCAGACGGTCAAATTTGCACAGCTTGCAAGCCCTGAAAATTGATACCATAGTAGGAAGAGTCCAGTGTGACACTTTTTTGACCGAAATCCTATTTAGGTTATCTGTAAACAGTGCGGAAGGACCTTTAGCAGAGGGAAAAATCTC
This sequence comes from Oophaga sylvatica, assembly GCA_033576555.1. Classification (NCBI taxonomy): domain Eukaryota; kingdom Metazoa; phylum Chordata; class Amphibia; order Anura; family Dendrobatidae; genus Oophaga; species Oophaga sylvatica. The sequence continues at coordinate 47,964 of JARQOD010000671.1, forward strand.
AGAAATTAGAATACCAGTTGCATGCTTAGACATTTCATGAACATGCACTTGGATCACCTGCCAAGGCAGTGGGATACTCGGTACAGGGCCGGTGTCTTAAATGGGATGTGTCACAGCGGCAGTGACCCGGTCCGTGGCCATGGACGTCTAATAAAAGGGGAATATGTACAGGGGATGATAGAGTTTGTAGTAAGGTATTCGTGACGCCTCCTGTGGTTTCTGGTCAGAGGTGAAAAGTGCTGCAGTGCAGATCCTCTGGGACAGATGGTGTGATGCAGCAGAGTAGGAATAGCTTCCCACAAGTGAAGCTTGTCCCAGGGCAGAGAAATGGTATATAAAGTAATGGTGCTGAAAGATGTAGCAGAGTGGAGTGTGTTTTGCAGAAAGGACTTCAGGAGACACAGCCAGATGCAGTTTCCAAAACTTTACTCACAGTTTGTGCAGGTAAAGTGTCCAGGGCACCGAGTACAGATGGTGCTGGAGTCGGACGGCCGGAAAGCAATTTGGAATCCCCTTTTCTCAGGTGGGATGTGAGGTCTCCTTTCTAGCGCTATTCTCTGAGGCACTGGCTGCTATAAGCTCCGTCCAAGTTCCTCTCTCTGTCTCTTGTCTATTTAGAACTTCACTCTCATAACAGGTAGCTGTAACCTGCTTCAGGAATCACTCACTTATGGAGTCTCTGGCTCACATGTGCTTCTGCTATGTAGTACAGTATTAGTTGAGGCAGAGAACCTGCTGTCTCCTTCCCTCCGGATTCTGCTGCTGGGACTTTAGTTTACCACTCAGCCTCAGACTCCGGGGGTTCGGTTTCTGGCGCTCCGACCTGGGGGTGAGCTCTCTATAGCCCCTCTTTTCACCAGCTTGTCTCCACACATCTCTCCTCTCTTGTCCCTCCAGCCATACTCACTAACTCCTCCCCCAACCAGAATGTTCTCGAGGAGCTCTCCTGAAATCAGGTGTTGGATCTCCTGGTCCGATAGGTAAGGTGTTGTATGCTGTTTTACCTGTTAAAGGGATCCTTCCTTGCTTTCAGGCATGATATCACTCCCCCCTGGAGGGAGGCAATGTCACTGTGGCAACCAAACTCCTGGGGTGCCACACACTTGCAAGCGTGGACAGACTACAAAACGTACAAATCTCCCCCCAGGGCCGGCGTTAGCACCTGGAGCACCTGGGCAAGTGCTGGTTCCCTGAGCAGGTGGAAGGGGGCCGACTCGTGGGCGATGACACTGGCACAGGGCCCCTCATTGTACCAAAATTTGTCTCTGACGGTGGGTTGGGCTGACTCGCCGACAGACACACCGGCATACTATGAGGGGCCCTGTGCCAGTGATGTCACAACCAGTCGGCCCCCCCTGCTTGCTAAGGGCCCCAACACTTGAAATACTTACCTCTCCATTCTCCACCACTGTGAAGTCTTCCGCGTTTCCTGACAGTAACATTCAGGTTACAGAGCACAATGACATCACATCTGTACTCCCTCTGCCTAAACAGTCCATCTGCAGAGAGCTGTAAGATGGTGACGCTGAGGAGTCGAGAGTAGAGCAGTGCACAGCGAGGAGAGGTATTTCATTTTTTGTAATGTTTGGAGGAATATATGGGGAGCATTTTACACTGGATCATTAATAATTGGGCCCATTATATATGGAGCTTTCTTTTGGCCCATATACTGGAGAATTGTAAATGGGGCAGATCAGACACTGGAGCAGCATTTATGTGGCCCATTACACACTGGAACATTAATAATAGGGCCCATTATATATATAGCTTTCTTTTGGCCTATAAGACACTGGAGCATCATCCATGGGGCCCATCATATACTGGAGTATTGTAAATGGGGCAGATCAGACACTGGAGCAGCATTTATGTGGCCCATTACACACTGTAACATTAATAATGGGGCCATTATATATGGAGCTTTGTTTTAGCCCATAACAAACTGGAGCATCATCCATGGGGCCCATCATACACTGGAGTATTGTAAATGAGGGACATCAGACAAAGGACAGCATTTCCGGGGCCCATTATACACTGGTACATTAATAATTGGGCCCATTATATATGGAGCTTTCTTTTGGCCCATAAAACACTGGAGCATCACCCATGGGGCCCATCATGTATTGGAGCATTCTAAATGGGTTAGATCAGACACTGGAGCAGCATTTACGTGGCCCATTACACACTGGAACATTAATAATTGGGCCCATTATATATAGAGCTTTCTTTTGGCTCATAAGATACTGGAGCAGCTTCCATGGGGCCCATCATATACTGGAGTATTGTAAATAGGGGACATCAGACTCTGGAGAAACATTTCCAAGGTGCATTATTCACTGGTAAATTAATAATGGGGCCATTTATATATGGAGCTTTGTTTTGGCCCATAAGATACTGGAGCAGCATCCATGGGGCCCATCATATACTGGAGCTTTTGAAATGGGGGACATCAGACACTGGAGCAGCATTTACCTGGCCCATTACACAGTGGAACATTAATAATTGGGCCCATCATATATGGAGCTTAGTTTTGGCCCATAAGACACTGAAGCAGCATCCATGGGGCCCATCACATACTGGAGTATTGTAAATGGGGGACATCAGACACAGGAGCAGCATTTCCAGGGCCCATTATACACTGGTACATTAATAATGGGGCCATTTATATATGGATCTTTGTTTTGGCCAATAAGACACAGGAGCAGAATCCATGGGGCCTATCATGTATTGGATCATTCTAAATGGGGGACAACAGACACTGGAGCAGCATTTACGTCGCCCATTACACACTGTAACATTAATAATGGGGCCCATTATATATGGAGCTTTGCATTGGCCCATAAGACACTGGAGTAGCATCCATGGGGCCCATCATATACTGGAGTATTGTAAATGGGGCATATAAGACACTGGAGCAGCATCCATGGGGCCCATCATGTATTGGAGCAATCCAAATTAGGCAAATCAGACACTGGAACATTAATAATTGGGCCCATTATATATGGAGCTTTCTTTTGGCCCATAAGACACTGGAGCAGCATCCATGGGGCCCATCATATACTGGAGTATTGTAAATGGGGGGCATCTGTCACTGAAGCAGCATTTATGTGGCCCATTGCAGACTGAAACATAAATAATGGGGCCCATTATATATGGAGCTTTGTTTTGGCCCATAAGACACTGGAGCAGCATCCATGGGGCCCATCATATACTGGAGTATTGTAAATGGGGGGCATCAGACACTGGAGCAGCATTTACGTGGCCCATTGCATACTGGAACATAAATAATGGGGCCCATTATATATGGTGCTTTCTTTTGGCCCATAAGACACTGGAGCAGCATCCATGGGGCCCATCATATACTGGAGTATTGTAAATGGGGGGCATCAGACACTGGAGCAGCATTTATGTGGCCCATTGCATACTGGAACATAAATAATCGGGCCCATTATATATGGAGCTTTCTTTTGGCCCATAAGACACTGGAGCAGCATCCATGGGGCCCATCATACACTGGAGTATTGTAAATGGGGGACATCAGACACTGGAGCAGCATTTGCAGGGCCCATTATACACTGGTACATTAATAATGGGGCCCATTATATACTGTATGGAGCTTGTTTTTGGCCCATCATACACTGGAGCATAATCCATGTGGCCCATCATATACTGGAGAATCATATGGGGTTTATTATTCATGGGGCATCATATAGGGTATGGAGCATCATATGGGGCCTATTCTGTTTGGAGCATTATATGGGGCTCATTATTCTGTTCACCGCTCACCGCTTCAATTTTGAATAAATCCCCAACTCTGTCACCAGCAAAGCCCCCCCACACCATCACACCACCTCCTCCATGCTTCACGGTGGGCACCAGGCATGTAGAGTCCATCCGTTCACCTTTTCTGCATGCAAAGCAGTAATCAAAGCAAAAGGTGGCTACTTTGAAGAACCTAGAATATAAGACATATTGTCAGTTGTTTCACACTTTTTTGTAAAGTGTAATGTATAATTCCATATGTGTTAATTCATAGTTTTGATGCCTTCAGTGTGATTCTACAATTTTCACAGTCATGAAAATACAGAAAAATCGTTGAATGAGCAGGTGTGTCCAAACTTTTGGTCTGTACTGTAGATATCAGTCATGTCATGTAAGAAGTGAAGTATTTTTCGCTGTATTATACCTATATTTCTGTGCCATATCGGAGAATCATGAATTGTGGTATGTGTTAAAGAGGCCGACTGACACTCTTTGGCCCGGGGCCCACGAAAACCGGGAACCATCCTTACTCCCCCCCCCACAAGCTGGGCCAAATAACCACCATTTTTCAATGCGTAACTATTATTATACAGTAAAATAAGGTAGACAAGCATAAGTAATAATGATTGATGTCGTTGGCATTGAAATGGGCACTGTATGTGTGTTTACTGTCCTGCACTCCCTACCGACTTTGCTTCCCCATTGACTTGCATTGGGTTTCGTGTTTCGGTCGACCCACAGACTTTTCCCGATAGTTGGCCTATTTCACTCTACCCGACTTTTACGAAAGTCAGGTTTCATGAAACTCGACTCGACCTGAAAAAAGGGAAAGTCGCTCATCTCTGCTGACTCATCATTAAAAATCTGTGGCTAGACCTCAAAAAAGCAGAGGATGGAAGACGACTAGAGTTGAGCGATACTTTCCGATATCCAAAAGTATCGGAATCGGAATGGTATCGCCGATACCCAAAAATATCGGCGATACCCGATACCGATACCGGAAATCCAATGTAAGTCTATGGGAACAAAATATCGGAATTAAAAAAAAAACATTCTTGCCTTGTTGGTTAATTGTACATGAAGGAAAACAACAAAGAGTAATGTAGAATGTATTGGGGAAGGTTGAGGAGACATTAAAGGCATAGATGTTTAACCCAATCAAATGGAATAGCATAAATATTTTTTTTTTTAAAGATGTTCGGATTGACGAAGAAATTGACAATGTTGTTAACGTTTTTTCTATTTTGGCAAATATGTATATTTCACAACTTCCATGCTCTTCATCTTTTTAACTTTTGACACACTTTCTCCTTCATAATCTTCAGCAGCATCATCTTTTTCATCAAATTATTCTTCATCTTCACCTTCTTTATCTTCTTCTTAAACTTCTTGCTATTCATCTTTTTGTTAACATTACTCATATTCTTCTTATTAAACTATTATTCTTCTTCATATTGTACTTCATCTTCTTCATCATATTCTTATTTGTGACAGAGATTCCTGTACTTGTAATCTGTCAAAGTATGAATTTTCATCCTTCCGTTCTTGCTGTCACAAAAGATTTAAATTACAACAGTATTTGTCCGTGTTCAGTTTAGCCTGCAGCAGCAGGCATTTTCCAGGGGCACCACGAGGAGGAACGGACTCACCCCCATACATTGCTTAGTCTTCTTCTGCTTATAATTTAGAGCATATATTTTGCTCTTCATTTTGGTCTTATACTTCATGTTCTTCTGCTTTTTGATCTTCTGCTTATTGTTCTTCAGGATCTTGTTCTGTATCTTGTAGTTTGTCTTAACCTTCTTAGTCCTGTTGGGTAATCTTTTACTTCTTCTTTGTGATGGTGTTTAGGCTGGTTGGCTTGATGCTCGTCGTCCTTGTGGTCGTCATCTTCTTCGGGGTGGTCATCAGGGTCGTCGTCTTCATTGTTGGAGATCCAGAGTGATTACCCAAAAAAACATTTTAAAAATCTTCAATTTGTAAATGTAGCAGAAGGTACAAGAGCCAATGCAAGTAACGAGGACCAGCTGACTGTGCTGGAACCCGGAGGGGCAGCAGAAGGAAAAGAGCCAATGGCACAACCGAGGACCAGCTGACGTTACTGGGACACGGTTACTAAGCAGGAGGTACCTGTGCTCCAAAGCACTACCAAGGACCAGCAGACGTTGCTGGAACTCGGATACCGAGATGGAGGCACCTAGGCCAAAGGCACTGCGGAGAACCAGTTGACGGTACTGGAACCCGGACGGGTAGCAGAAGGTACAAGAGCCAATGCAAGTAACGAGGACCAGCTGACTGTGCTGGAACCCGGAGGGGCAGCAGAAGGAAAAGAGCCAATGGCACAACCGAGGACCAGCTGACGTTACTGGGACACGGATACTAAGCAGGAGGTACCTGTGCTCCAAAGCACTACCAAGGACCAGCAGACGTTGCTGGAACTCGGATACCGAGATGGAGGCACCTAGGCCAAAGGCACTGCAGAGAACCAGTTGACGGTACTGGAACCCGGACGGGTAGCAGAAGGTACAAGAGCCAATGCAAGTAACGAGGACCAGCTGACTGTGCTGGAACCCGGAGGGGCAGCAGAAGGAAAAGAGCCAATGGCACAACCGAGGACCAGCTGACGTTACTGGGACACGGTTACTAAGCAGGAGGTACCTGTGCTCCAAAGCACTACCAAAGACCAGCAGACGTTGCTGGAACTCGGATACCGAGATGGAGGCACCTAGGCCAAAGGCACTGCGGAGAACCAGTTGACGGTACTGGAACCCGGACGGGTAGCAGAAGGTACAAGAGCCAATGCAAGTAACGAGGACCAGCTGACTGTGCTGGAACCCGGAGGGGCAGCAGAAGGAAAAGAGCCAATGGCACAACCGAGGACCAGCTGACGTTACTGGGACACGGTTACTAAGCAGGAGGTACCTGTGCTCCAAAGCAGTACCAAGGACCAGCAGACGTTGTTGGAACTCGGATACCGAGATGGAGGCAACTAGGCCAAAGGCACTGCGGAGAACCAGTTGATGGTACTGGAACCCGGACGGGTAGCAGAAGGTACAAGAGCCAATGTAAGTAACATGGACCAGCTGACTGTGCTGGAACCCGGAGGGGCAGCAGAAGGAAAAGAGCCAATGGCACAACCGAGGACCAGCTGACGTTACTGGGACACGGTTACTAAGCAGGAGGTACCTGTGCTCCAAAGCACTACCAAGGACCAGCAGACGTTGTTGGAACTCGGATACCGAGATGGAGGCACCTAGGCCAAAGGCACTGCGGAGAACCAGTTGACAGTACTGGAACCCGGACGGATAGCAGAAGGTACAAGAGCCAATGCAAGTAACGAGGACCAGCTGACTGTGCTGGAACCCGGAGGGGCAGCAGAAGGAAAAGAGCCAATGGCACAACCGAGGACCAGCTGACGTTACTGGGACACGGTTACTAACCAGGAGGTACCTGTGCTCCAAAGCACTACCAAGGACCAGCAAACGTTGCTGGAACTCGGATACCGAGATGGAGGCACCTAGGCCAAAGGCACTGTGGAGAACCAGTTGACGGCACTGGAACCCGGACGGGTAGCAGAAGGTACCCATGGAAATTTAAGTTGACAGGCCGCGAGCCGGCCGCAGTTACCGAATCCCACAGTACTACAGTGGGTGATTGTCCTATTGTCACAATGGAAACAGCCTTTATTTGTATATCCCGCAGCACACATAGGAAGCACCTAAACTCCAGGCACCATAGAGTCGGCTAACCCGACCGCAACACGACAGGACAACTTATTGGAGGCTCAGTGACGTTTACACTGACAGGAAACAGATGGCGTGATGTAACCAGTCTGGGCAGGAGTGAGTACCCGTGCCAATGACACTTCCGAGCAACAACTGTCGGTGTTGGAGCCCAGGGATGAGAAGAGAACCGGTTGGAGGCAGCAGGACTTTTTGCCGTTCACACAGTAGGGGAACAGCTGACATTACTGAACCCCAGTAACACAGGAGCAAGTGTTGACTGTGCTAACAGCACTTCCGAGCAACAATTGGCGTTGTTGAAGCCCAGGGATGAGAAGAGAACAGGGTGGAGGCAGCAGGACTTTTTGCCGTTCACACAGCAGGGGAACAGCTGACATTACTGAACCCCAGTAACACAGGAGCAAGTGTTGACTGTGCTAACAGCACTTCCGAGCAACAACTGGCGTTGTTGAAGCCCAGGGATGAGAAGAGAACAGGGTGGAGGCAGCAGGACTTTTTGCCGTTCACACAGCAGGGGAACAGCTGACATTACTGAACCCCAGTAACACAGGAGCAAGTGTTGACTGTGCTAACAGCACTTCCGAGCAACAACTGGCGTTGTTGAAGCCCAGGGATGAGAAGAGAACAGGGTGGAGGCAGCAGGACTTTTTGCCGTTCACACAGCAGGGGAACAGCTGACATTACTGAACCCCAGTAACACAGGAGCAAGTGTTGACTGTGCTAACAGCACTTCCGAGCAACAACTGGCGTTGTTGAAGCCCAGGGATGAGAAGAGAACAGGGTGGAGGCAGCAGGACTTTTTGCCGTTCACACAGCAGGGGAACAGCTGACATTACTGAACACCAGTAACACAGGAGCAAGTGTTGACTGTGCTAACAGCACTTCCGAGCAACAACTGGCATTGTTGAAGCCCAGGGATGAGAAGAGAACAGGGTGGAGGCAGCAGGACTTTTTGCCGTTTACACAGCAGGGGAACAGCTGACATTACTGAACCCCAGTAACACAGGAGCAAGTGTTGACTGTGCTAACAGCACTTCCGAGCAACAACTGGCGTTGTTGAAGCCCAGGGATGAGAAGAGAACAGGGTGGAGGCAGCAGGACTTTTTGCCGTTCACACAGCAGGGGAACAGCTGACATTACTGAACCCCAGTAACACAGGAGCAAGTGTTGCCTGTGCTAACAGCACTTCCGAGCAACAACTGGCGTTGTTGAAGCCCAGGGATGAGAAGAGAACAGGGTGGAGGCAGCCGGACTTTTTGCCGTTCACACAGCAGGGGAACAGCTGACATTACTGAACCCCAGTAACACAGGAGCAAGTGTTGACTGTGCTAACAGCACTTCCGAGCAACAACTGGCGTTGTTGAAGCCCAGGGATGAGAAGAGAACAGGGTGGAGGCAGCAGGACTTTTTGCCGTTCACACAGCAGGGGAACAGCTGACATTACTGAACCCCAGTAACACAGGAGCAAGTGTTGCCTGTGCTAACAGCACTTCCGAGCAACAACTGGCGTTGTTGAAGCCCAGGGATGAGAAGAGAACAGGGTGGAGGCAGCCGGACTTTTTGCCGTTCACACAGCAGGGGAACAGCTGACATTACTGAACCCCAGTAACACAGGAGCAAGTGTTGACTGTGCTAACAGCACTTCCGAGCAACAACTGGCGTTGTTGAAGCCCAGGGATGAGAAGAGAACAGGGTGGAGGCAGCAGGACTTTTTGCCGTTCACACAGCAGGGGAACAGCTGACATTACTGAACACCAGTAACACAGGAGCAAGTGTTGACTGTGCTAACAGCACTTCCGAGCAACAACTGGCATTGTTGAAGCCCAGGGATGAGAAGAGAACAGGGTGGAGGCAGCAGGACTTTTTGCCGTTTACACAGCAGGGGAACAGCTGACATTACTGAACCCCAGTAACACAGGAGCAAGTGTTGACTGTGCTAACAGCACTTCCGAGCAACAACTGGCGTTGTTGAAGCCCAGGGATGAGAAGAGAACAGGGTGGAGGCAGCAGGACTTTTTGCCGTTCACACAGCAGGGGAACAGCTGACATTACTGAACCCCAGTAACACAGGAGCAAGTGTTGACTGTGCTAACAGCACTTTCGAGCAACAACTGGCGTTGTTGAAGCCCAGGGATGAGAAGAGAAAAGGGTGGAGGCAGCAGGACTTTTTGCCATTCACACAGCAGGGGAACAGCTGACATTACTGAACCCCAGTAACACAGGAGCAAGTGTTGACTGTGCTAACAGCACTTCCGAGCAACAACTGGCGGTGTTGGAGCCCAGGGTCAAGGAGGATGTTTAAATACTAGATCAAGTATTTTCCTTGTTACGTGTCAATTAAAAATGTCTATACTCCAAACAAGAGAAATATAACCTTTAGTACCATAAGATGATGATTTTACTTTAAAAAAATATATGTAAATTAATAATTGACAAACATAAACGCATACATTAACATGTTGAAAAGCAATGCAAACCACAATAAAAATAGGTTAAATAATCTGCTATACGGTTTTAAATAAAAGCATACAAGTACATATCAGAATCCATTAATGATGGATAAGTAACAGTATGTACACCATTTTTATTGTATAGACAATGAATGGCTGACTTAAAAACATAATCAGCATTACAAGTTATCTGTGACATTCATAAAACTTTACATTTGCTGAATAATATCACTAAAAAGTTTTTAAAATTATCTAAAATTCCCATCATGTAATACTGATAATATGTGCCAATCATTTATATTAACAAACAAAACCTTTAAAAAGTGCATAGTGCATAGTGAAAACAGCTATTTATGCCTGACTGTGGACTTGCAAGCATAACAACGGATAGATAAGGTATATATAGATGATACTGCATAGCCACAGATGGTGAATGGCGATGTAATACTGTACCTCAATAAAGTGTGCGTTACTACTACATCCTTTTTTTTATATAGCTTTATAAAAGGGTACGTGCATGTATGCTTGCGCCTTTGTTTGGACGCACAGACTGGCTTCCTGCTGTGACGCATTGGGTATTGGAGCGTCTGTGCGTCTTATGACGCAGAATAACATTCACGGTGCGCATCGTTCATCATCGCAAGCGTACCGACAACACAAAGGCGTTGTCATGACTGCTTTACTCAGTAAACATGCACCTATGATGAAACATACACGCATGTGCCCTATTACATAACAAGCTACAAGAAAAACACGTGTGAGGTGTGACACAGCTGTTTTGTTAAGGTACAGTATTATATCGACATTGTACAGGTGTCGCTATTCAGTCTGATAAATAGATATCATTCACCTATTCTATCAGTTGTCGTTCTTTCAGCACCACTTACAGGTATATATTTTGCTATTGTGACTATGCACTTTTGTTACCGATTATCATGTTTACATGAAGGACCTTTATGATATGGGCTGTTAACTTTCTAATTAAATATGTATTTTTTAAAATGACACAAATATAAGTAATGTTGAAGAGGACTATTCCTACATGCATTGTTTGCACAATATTACAGGTGTACATCACGTCCCTTAATCAACATTGAATTATTATATTTACTTGTATGCTTTTATTTAAAAGCCAAGAACACTGAAGTCTAACCTTCGCACTGCAGCTGTTGTCAAAGTTCAACCCACATTATGCACTTCCAACATTGCAGCATTTGAGTCATGATGTGAGTTGGATTTGTCTAAGCTATGGAGTGACAAGGTTGACCATCAGTATCCTATAGCATAAGTAGGCTTTTGTGTTAGCATTTGTTTTCGACATGTGCATATCTGAAATAATATGTCACAATTATTTTGTTACAGATTTGTGACAAAGACTAATCATTTTATGGTTTTAAATCTGACGTTTCAATTGTTTACAGCTTAGAAATCAGGGTGTAGCCTCATATCTATGTGTAGCACTAGACACTTTGACATGTCATGTTTTTTTCACCATGTGTAGGTAGCTAGCAGAAATTTTTGCCGGACACAGAGCAGGGGAACAGCAGTCGTTACTGAACCCCACAAACACATCAGCAATTGTTTTCATCTGTGCATCTAACACTTCTGAGCAGCAACTGGCGGTGTTGAAGCCCAGGGTCAAGGAGGGTGTAGGCAGAGGCCTAGTATGAGATTGTTGAAGTTGAATTTGGTAGTTAGCAGCAGTAATTTTTGCCAGACACACAGCAGGGGAACAGCAGGCGTTACTGAACCCCACAAACACATCAGCGATTGTTTTCATCTGTGCATCTAACACTTCTGAGCAGCAACTGGCGGTGTTGAAGCCCAGGGTCAAGGAGGGTTTTGAAATAAAATATTGAGTTATTGCCTTGTTACGTGGCCATTGCAAATGTATGTACTTCAAAGAAGAATAAATGAAGTTTTAATAGGACAATAAAATGATGAATTTCAATTCCAAGAATAGAAAAATATTTATACTTCAGAGTCCTCAGTGGTTGATACCGTTTAATGGCTAACTGAAAATATGGTAACAAATTCCAAGCTTTCGAGACTACTCAGGTCTCTTCATCAGGCTAAGACTAAAACAAAAAATGAAGAATCACATATTTCTACACACAACAGGACACAGGAATAGTGCAATAGGTAAGACAAGTGACGTGAAGCAGAAATGTCATTATGGCAGAGGGATGATCATAAATATTGGAACAGTTCATAGATAAGGAGAGAAAGTTTTCTTGCCCTCTGATTGGGGTCTGGTGTTCTGTTTTGATGCCCCTAGAAGGTCAGAGACGCAGATTCCTTAATTGATATAGAATGACATGAATCCGTGTGATCTATTCATTACAGCACTAAGAGTGTCAAAGGTCATCATGAGATTATATTCCCAAACCTTTCTATCTTTCTCAGATTTGAAGTTATATTTTAATACCAGTAATTCCATATCCATCATGCTATGACCGGGCATACAAAAGTGTTTTGCCACAGGTAAATCCATTATTTTTTCTCTTATTGTGTGGCGATGATAATTCATCCTTGTTCTCAGTTTTTGGCTGGTCTCCCCCACATACAGACCCCCAGTTGGACATTTTGTACATATAATTAGGTACACCACATTAGATGTGATGCAGCTGAAAGTAACTTTGATCTTGTAGTCCTGATGGGAGTAGGGGATCTTTATCTTGTCCGTGGTCATTATAGATGCACAGGTTTTACATTTCTTATGTTGCAAGGAAAGGTTCCTGCAGCTGTTGGGGAGGACAGGGAGCTTCTGACAATGATGCTTCTTAGATTTGGGGGCTGCCTAAAACACAGTAGTGGGGGGTCGCCTCAGAAAGACTTTTTTGAACCAGGGATACCATCCAAGAACAATTGAAAACCAAATTTCAAGAGCCAACAGAATATCAAGGAATCAACTGCTACATTACAAAGGTAAAGAAGAAAATAACCGGGTGCCTCTAGTGGTCACCTACAATCCAAATCTGGAGGTGCTAAGGGGAGCTACACGGAAACTACAACCTTTACTACAAAAAGATGCCCAATAATACAATCCATATTTCCAGACCCCCCACTACTGTGTTTTAGGCAGACCCCAAATCTAAGAAGCATCATTGTCAGAAGCTCCCTGTCCTCCCCAACAGCTGCAGGAACCTTTCCTTGCAACTAGAAGAAATGTAAAACCTGTGCATCTATAATGACCACGGACAAGATAAAGATCCCCAACTCCCATCACGACTACAGGATCCCAGCTACTTTCAGCAGCATCACATCTAATGTGGTGTACCTAATTATATGTACTAAATGTCAAAATGGGGGTCTGTATGTGGGGGAGACCGGCCAAAAACTGAGAACAAGGATGAATTATCATCACCACACAATAAGAGAAAAAATAATGGATTTACCTTTGGCAAAAAACTTTGGTATGCCCGGTCATAGCATGATGGATATGGAATTACTGGTATTAAAATATAACTTCAAATCTGAGAAAGATAGAAAGGTTTCGGAATATAAGCTCATCATGACCTTTGACACTCTTAGTGCTGGAATGAATAGATCACACGGATTCATGTCATTCTATATCAATTAAGGAATCTGCGTCTCTGCCCTTCCAGGGCATGAAAACACAAAACCAGACCCCAATCAGAGGGCAATAAAACTTTCTATCCTTATCTAGGAACTGTTCCAATATTTATGTTCATCCCTCTGGCATAATGACAGTTCTGCTTCACGTCACTTGTCTTACCTATTGCACTATTCCTGTGTCCTGTTGTGTATAGAAATATGTGATTCTTCATTTTTTGTTTTAGTCTTTGCCTGATGAAGAGACGTGAGTAGCCTCGAAAGCTTGCAATTTGTTACCATCTTTTCAGTTATCCATTAAACGGTATCAACCACTGAGGACTCTCAAGTCTAAATATTTTTCTATCTACTGGCTAACACGGTACGAAGATACACATCTTTACTAATTTCAAGAATAAAAACAAAGACCCTGCAAATATAAACACATATATGCACATGGCAACAAGAAATGGAACAACACACCACCCAAAAATTAGTTTACAAAATATAGTGTTGTAAATTTAAGAATAAAAGTCCATTTTTGTATTTATGAATAATGCTTAAGGAACGCTATGTTAAACCATAACATAGTGAAGACAATGGATTTTGTAATAGTCACTCATCATCATCATTGCAATTTATATGAGACAGTCACAGACATTTCAATTTTTTAAGTTAATAAAATCGTTACTTTGTACAGCATGTATGACATCTCCAGCATGGACTCATCAATGTGATGACGCAATAATGTATGATAAAAAATAACCATTTAAAAAACATTATGCATTGTCACAATTTAAGTGTGTGCCTGCAAGTGTAGGTGAAACAAAGGCTACGGATAGCAAAGGTATATTCTATGTCTGTATCAGACAGAGGACAGCCTCTGATGGGTAATGGCGATGTTATACTGTACGTCAATAAAGTCTGCGGCTGCAATCATGCATTTTTTGCTTGTACAGTGTTGAAGAGGGTAAAAGCATGTCTGGTTGCGCAAGGCTTTATCCGTCAACACTACCTTCCTACTGTCACGCGTAGGGTAGGGTAGCGTGTGTCTATTAGATGACTCTCTATAAAATGTGACCTTACGCAGCGTTATTCTGCCCTAGGGATGCCAAAAATACGACAGCAGTAATCATTTACTGTCTAATACTCCACCTATGACCAACAAAAAAAGCACGTTCCCTCTTTAACAATCTACAAGACTAACAAGCATAATGGTTGACGCTGACTTTATTGAGGTACAGTATTACATCGACATTGTCCATGAGTAACTATGCACTGTGATACCTATATACCATTATTAATTTATATCTGTTGTGGTTGTTTCAACAGCACTTGCAGGTATAACTACCTATTGTCAGTATGCATGATGCACTTTCTAGATGTAATAATTTATTATTGCACATTATTACCAGGTTTAGATGCTGGCCATTTCATATAGGGTGTGTGAAGTTACAGTTGGCATCAGTATGTGTATTTTATAATGTCTGTCATAAATATAACTCGTGATGATGATGATGAGGATGTTTATGATTCGTACATCCATTGACTGCATTATCTTACAGGTACAGATAAAGTTCCTTAAAAAGCATTAATTGATAAGTATGAAATGTACTTTTATGCATTAATTTCAAAAAGTGAACACTATGTTTTAGTTTTTGTTACCATTTCTAATAGATATGTGCAGATATGCGCTGTGATGACAAATTATTATTTGTCCATATTTGTTATAAAAATTTATCATTCTATGCCTGGAAAACTTCACAATTTCCTGTTTTAAGCATAACAATCAGGGTGACGGCTCTTCCCTATTTGGAGCATGTTCGACATGGGTTTTTCTGTGCATGTGTAGGGAACAGGAGACTTCTTGCCGGACACACAGCAGGGGAATAACTGGCGTTACTGAACCCCACTAACACTATAGCTTGTGTATTGGTCTGTGGACACGACACTTCTGAGCAGCAACTGCCAGTGTTGTAGCCCAGGGAGTAGAGTTCAGGTGGTAGAAAGATGAACATAACAGGAGACATGGATAACGTTGCGAACCAGTTATTTAATCTGAAAACGGACAGACAAATTCAGGCGAGATCCATGCCTTGTTCATTTTCAGAAAAGTAAGCCGGTCTACATTATCGGAGGATAGTCGCATGCGATGGTCTGTTAGTACACCACCTGCAGCACTAAAGACGCGCTCCGATAATACACTGGCAGCAGGGCAAGCCAGCACCTCCAATGCATACTGGCTAAGCTCTGGCCATGTATCCACTTAGAGACCCAAAACTTGAATGGGGAAGAGCCATCTGGGAGTACACTGAGAGGGAAAGACATGTAGTCTGTCACCATCTTACGGAAACGTTGCCTCCTGCTGACTGGAGCCGTCTCGGATGGTGTAGACATTTGTGGCGCTGCCACAAAACTTCGCCACATTTGGAACATACTGGTCTTGCCCTGTGCAGAGGCACTGCTTGTGCTCCCTCTTGTTGCAGAGCTGTCTCCACTGCCTCGACGCACAGAGCTGCTTTGTAAAGCAGTAGCAGCAGCAGTGCTCTCGGCTGGAATGGAGAACATTATGGATTGCACCAGTGTGTCTTGGTACTCCCGCATTTTACGCTCCCGGTTCAACGGTGTGATGAGGCTTTGTAAGTTGTCCCGGTAGCGAGGGTCTAGGAGGGTGTACACCCAATAATCAGACGTGGTGAGAATGTGGGCGATGGGGCGGTCGTTTCTCAGGCACTGCAGCATGAAATCAACCATGTGCTGCAGACTCCCAACTGGCCAAGAAACGCTGTCCCCTGCAAGAGGCGTCATCTCTGCCTGCTCTGCATCACCCCACCCTCGCTCTACATACTGACTAGAGCGTTGTGTACCTCCCTCTGGAGCGATGTCTTCCTCCTCCATTGACTCCTCCTCATCCTCCTCACAAAGTGAGCCCTGCCCAGCCCTTTGTGAGGAACCACGTTGCGCTGACTGTCCAGAAGGTGATGGAATTTGTGACTCCTCATCCTCCACCTCTTCCAAAACCTCATCCCTTAGTGCTTGCAGTGTTTTTTGAAGCAGGCAGATAAGGGGGACAGTCAGGCTGACTAGTGCATCATCTGCACTCGCCATCCGCGTTGACTCATCAAACGCACGCAAAACGTGGCAGATGTCCTTCATAGAGGCCCACTCAGTAGTGGTGAAGTGTGAACGGCGCAAATTGCGAGTTGATTGCGCCTGATGCAGCTGATACTCCATTACTGCTGGTTGCTGCTCACACAACCGCTCCAACATATGTAACGTGGAATTCCACCTGGTGGGTACGTCACATATGATGCGATGTTCAGGAAGGCGAAATCTGCGTTGCAGAGCTGCAATGCGCGATCTGGCCATGCTGGAACGTCGCAAGTGAGCGCACTCTAGGCGGACCTTGTGCAGCAGTGCATCAAGATCCGGATAGTCCCTCAAAAAACTCTGCACGACCAAGTTGAGCACATGTGCCAGACATGGTATGTGAGTGAGGTTGCCAAGGCCCTGAGCTGCCACCAGATTTCGGCCATTGTCACACACTACCAAGCCTGGCTGGAGATTCGCTGGCAAAAACCACACGTCGCTGTCCTGCTTGATGGCATCCCAGAGCTCCTGCGCTGTGTGGCTTCGATTCCCCATGGAAATTAATTTCAGGACGGCCTGTTGACGTTTGGCCATGGCTGTGCTCATATCGGTCACAACAGGTAAGCTTTCACGGGTCCATGTGGAGGTAGAGCGTGACGGCTCCTGCAGCGATGATTCTGAGCAACTGGAGTAGGAGGAGGAGTCAATGTGGACAGACTGGATTCCTGCAACCCTTGGAGTTGGCAGAACACGTACAGCGCCACTCGCAAGATCTGTACCCGGCTCCACAACATTGACCCAATGGGCAGTGAGGGAAAGGTATCGTCCCTGGCCATGGGTACTGGTCCACGCATCGTTGGTCAGGTGGACCTTGCTACTGACGACGTTTAGTAGCGCATGTTTAATTTTTCCCTCAACATGCTTTTGCAGACCAGGGACGGCTTGCCTGCTGAAATAAAATCGGCTGGCACATTGTATTGTGGGACTGCCAATGCCATTAAGTTACGGAAACTGTCAGTCTCCACCAGCCTGAATGACAGCATTTCAAGGGACAGGAGTTTTGCAATGCCAGCATTCAAAGCCTGTGCTCGTGGATGGTTTGCCGAGTATGGCCGTCTTTTATCCCATGCCTATGCTACAGATGGCTGTTTTGTGGCCTGGGAGTGTGAGGATGACAGGGAACTTGCAGCTGTGGGTGGAATAACACTGGGTCTCTGGACAACAGTGACAGAGGTTCTTCCATGGCGATCCTGTGAGGAAGCCGAACCAGCTGTGTGTGAGCTGGAGGAAGAGGCTCCAACATGAGCTGAAGATGTACGTGCTGCTGTAGGTTGGCCTACATCTCCAGTGTGTCTTTGTAACTCAACCACGTGCTTTGTCCGCACATGTTTCCACATATTTGTGGTATTAAGGTTACTGACACTTTTACCTCTTTTTACTTTTTGATTACACAGCTTGCATTTGACATAGCAAATATCAGCTGCAAGTGTGTCAAAAAAGGACCACGCAGTGCAAGTCCTGGGAGCGCCCGTTTTGGCTGTTGTAAGAGAACTGCTATGAACGGGTGCCAAACTGGAGGCTACAGGCAACCTCTCCCTAATGTTTGGACCGTTGGGGCAATCTCTTCCTCAGAGCTGCTACCACCACCTTCCTGTTCCTCACGCCATGTTGGGTCTTGGACCTCATCATCTCCACTACCCTCTTCCAACACCTGCTGCTGTTGGGTGGTCTGGCCAGCAACATGCTCAACAGAAACTGGCACCTGAGTCTCATCATCATCAGATGCGTTCTGCGGTGTGCTGACCATCGGCACTGGCTCACCCGCCTCTTCAGATTCAGAGAGACACAGCTGTTGCGCATCACTGCATACTCCCTCTTCTTCACATTCCAGAATGCTGCTTGGCTGGGCCCCTGTTTGCAAGCCAACAGATTCTGAGAACAGAAGCAGAGACTCAGCTGGCTCCTTTACAGAGCTCTCTGACTGCCTGGGCAATTTGGCAGACGGTGACGAGACAGATGGTTGTTCAACAGTGCTGTGGTCCTGAGAGGAGGTGGAAGCAATTGAAGTCGATGCATTGGCTGCCATCCAACCAACAACGGCTTCAATTTGTTCTTCCCGCAGCAGGGAGGTACGCCGAGCTCCTACAAAAGTGCGCATAAAGGAACGCTCACGGGGAAAACTGGTGGATGCTGTGTCACTGGGTGCGGCAGCAGCCACAGAATCCCCACGTCCTCTCCCTGCTGAAACTCCACGGCCACGACCACGTGCCTTACTCCCTACCTTCTTCATCTTGGTAGATTGATAAAGAAAGTCAGAAAAGTTATAAGGCCTAAGTGTGGTTATTCCTCAGAGACTGCAGTGAACACTGCAGACAACTGTTCAGTAGCTGTGAAAGGCCCCTTTGTGTACTTCTATAGTGTTTGCAACCAATGTATTGTATACGGATGGAAGCGCGTCACACTAATAGATTAGATTTTTTTAAAATAGAATGGAGCAGCACCAATTAGAGAAAAATGTCAAGGATGAGGAAGTGACACACGCTCAGCAGACTACAACCAGCAGTGGTTGAAGAACTAACTGGAGCGTAATCTGCACTCAAAAAATGAAAAGCTCACAGACTACAGTGAACACTGCAGACAACTGTTCAGTAGCTGTGAAAGGCCCCTTTGTGTACTTCTATAGTGTTTGCAACCAATGTATTGTATACGGATGGAAGCACGTCACACTAATAGATTAGATTTTTTTAAAAATAGAATGGAGCAGCACCAATTAGAGAAAAATGTCAAGGATGAGGCAGTGACACACGCTCAGCAGACTACAACCAGCAGTGGTTGAAGAACTAACTGGAGCGTAATCTGCACTCAAAAAATGAAAAGCTCACAGACTACAGTGAACACTGCAGACAACTGTTCAGTAGCTGTGAAAGGCCCCTTTGTGTACTTCTATAGTGTTTGCAACCAATGTATTGTATACGGATGGAAGCGCGTCACACTAATAGATT
Source organism: Oophaga sylvatica (assembly GCA_033576555.1). Taxonomy (NCBI): domain Eukaryota; kingdom Metazoa; phylum Chordata; class Amphibia; order Anura; family Dendrobatidae; genus Oophaga; species Oophaga sylvatica. The sequence continues at coordinate 67,563 of JARQOD010000671.1, forward strand.
AGATTTTTTTAAAATAGAATGGAGCAGCACCAATTAGAGAAAAATGTCAAGGATGATGCAGTGACACACGCTCAGCAGACTACAACCAGCAGTGGTTGAAGAACTAACTGGAGCGTAATCTGCACTCAAAAAATGAAAAGCTCACAGACTACAGTGAACACTGCACACAACTGTTCACTAGCTGTGAAAGGCTCCTTTCTGTACTTCTATAGTGTTTGCAACCAATGTATTGTATACGGATGGAAGCGCGTCACACTAATAAGTCACTGTTCAATTTCAATTGAATGAGCGCACCAATTCACAAAATAAATAAAAGATCAGTGATGACTGCATCTACAAAACGGTGATCAGGCAACTGCGCTCACTGCACTCTCCAACCTTGACATGAGCTGTTAACAACACTGCAAGCAAAGAACTTCCCGGTTGGTAAACAGCTGACTAAGCACAGTAACAACGCAATCTTAACTGCCTCAGAGTCAGCAAGACGTTTGCTCAACTAGTTCACAGACAGTGAACTTAATGCTCGGCGCCTTATAGTGCATTCGACATATTTCAGCAGCAATCACAGCCATGCCATTAGTTAAGATGACCGCAGCATTACAGATCACCTTCTTGATTCCTCATGGCTGACTAAATCACATTGCCTTCAAAATTATGGGACTTCGATTCGGTATACGAATTGGCTGGAGATCAATCTGTCATGATTAAGTAAGAATGAGACCACTGGACACTTTAAAAGGAGGCTGGTGCTTGGCATCATTGTTTCTCTTCTTTTAACCATGGTTATCTCTAAAGAAACACGTGCAGTCATCATTGCAATGCACAAAAATGGCCTAACAGGGAAGAGTATCGCAGCTAGAAAGATTGCACCTCAGTCAACAATCTATCGCATCATCAAGAACTTCAAGGAGAGAGGTTCCATTGTTGCCAAAAAGGCTTCAGGGCGCCCAAGAAAGACCAGCAAGCGCCAGGACCGTCTCTTAAAAGTGTTTCAGCTGCGGGATCGGGCTACCAGCAGTGCAGATCTTGCTCAAGAATGGCAGCAGGCAGGTGTGAGTGCATCTTCATGCACTGTGAGGCGGAGACTCTTGGAGCAAGGCCTGGTCTCAAGGAGGCAGCAAAGAAGCCACTTCTCTCCAGAAAAAAAACATCATGGACAGACTGATATTCTGCAAAAGGTACAGGCAGTGGACTGCTGAGGACTGGGGTAAAGTTATTTTCTCTGATGAATCCCCTTTTCGATTGTTTGGGACATTAGGAAAACTCCTCATTTGGAGAAGACAAGGTGAGCGCTACCACCAGTCTTGTCTCATGCCAACTGTTAAGCATCCTGAAACATTCATGTGTGGGGTTGCTTCTCAGCCAAGGGAATCGGCTCTCTCACAGTCTTGCCTAAAAACACAGCCATGAATAAAGAATGGTACCAGAATGTCCTCCAAGAGCAACTTCTCCCAACCCTCCAAGAGCAGTTTGGCAATCAACAATGCCTTTTCCAGCATGATGGAGCACCTTGCCATAAAACAAAGGTGATAACTAAATGGCTCAGGGAACAAAACATAGAGATTTTGGGTCCATGGCCTGGAAACTCGGCAGATCTTAATCCCATTGAGAACTTGTGGTCAATCATCAAGAGATGGGTGGACAAACAAAAACCTAAAAATTCTGACAAAATGAAAGCATTGATTGTGCAAGAATGGACTGCTATCAGTCATGATTTGGTCCAGAAGTTGATTGAGAGCATGCCAGGGAGAATTGCAGAGGTCCTGAAGAAGAAGGGTCACACTGCAAATATTGACTTGCTGCATTAACTCATTCTAACTGTCAATATAAGCTTTTGTTACTCATATGTTTGCAATTATTATATTCTGTCTGTGATAAAAACATCTGTCAAACACACATAAAAACCAGAGGGCAGCAGATCATGTGAAAATATAATATTTGTGTCATTCTCAAAACTTTGGCCATGACTGTAGATCACTGTTAATTTCAATTGAATGGAGCTGCACCAATTCCACAAAATAAAATAAAAAAAAGAGTCAGTGAGTGACACGTGCAGATGCCTACAAACAGCGGTGGATGCAGAGCAAACTGCAGCGTCACCTGCACTCTCACACACACACCTTGCACAGAGCTGTTAAAACAACACTGCAAGGCAAAAGGAAGCTTTACACAGCGGTTGGTGCTAGCCTGCCTAAAGCACAGTACACAAAATCGCAATCTCTAACTGTCCCTCAGAGTCAGCAGAGCAGCGTTCTGTCTCTAACTGAGTTCACAGCACAGTGAAGCTAAAATGGCTGCGGCGCCTTTTATAGTGCATTCTGACATAATTTCAGCAGCCAATCACAGCCATGCCATTAGTTAAGATGACCGCAGCATTACAGGATGTGCCCACACTTCTTAGGATTCCTCATTGGCTGACTAAAATCACATTGCCTCTCAAAGAATTATGGGAACTTCCGATTCCGGTATACGATATTGAAAAAGTATCGGAACTAAGTATCGGAATTCCGATAACGCGAATATCGGCCGATACCCGATACTTGCGGTATCGGAATGCTCAACACTAAAGACGACCCAAGAATCTCACAGAACTGGAGGAACTCTACAAGGAAAAATGGATGAAAATCAAATAAGAATTGAAAGACTCTTTTCTGGCTACAAAAAACATTTGCAAGCTGTGATACTTTAAAAAGGGGGTACTACTAGGTACTAACCATGTAGTGTGTCCAAACTTTTGCATTAACCCATTTTCCTTTTTGTAATTTTTAAAATGTAAGAGATGAAAATATACTTTTATTTGCCTAAAATACAAAGGAAATGTGTCATCTGTAACTTTAGGCCTTTTAGAGATCATTTCATCATCAACTGGCTTAACTGCTCACAATAACAGTAATTTTGTCCAGGGGTGCCTAAACTTTTACAAGCCGGTGTATGTGTGTGACAGCATATTTATGTGATAAATATTGCCTTTCTATTACTCTGATAAGAAGGGCATTATTTTTATGTGTAACATATAACATTATTTTTATGGATAGGAAAAGCACATGGATTTTGTGCTTTGGATGATTAATAATTTAGCTATACAATTACTTTATCATCAGTATTGCAGTTTGGTCTTTGCTATGAGTTTTTTTCAAATTTTTTAATTACTGAGACAAGCACTCACTTTAAAGTTTTTATCTTAATATAATGCAATCACCATATCATATACCACTCTGTGATTACAGTTGCTCATTTTGCCTTTCTACCCAGCTAATTCTCCTCCTTTCTCTGCTCTATGTACATACAGGAAGTCTCTTTTTCCCTGCCTGAGTCATTGCCCTCTTGACTAATGAGTCATACAGGGAAAATTGACCTCCTGTTTTTACATGGTGCTTAAAAGGATTCAGCTAGTCAGTTTTTAAACATGGTATGTCATGGGATTTGTTTGTATGTAACCCCTTCTCATGTACAGCACCATGGAATTAATGGCGCTATATAAATAATAATAATAATAGAACTAATTAAAAACTAGAACTACCGTATATACTCTTTATAAGCCGAGATTTTCAGCCCATTTTTTAGGGCTGAAAGTCCCCCTCTCAGCTTATACGGGGGTCATATATGGGGGTTGGCGGGGGAGGGGGAGCGTGGGTGTCGGATCATACTCACCCCACCCCCGGCGCGGTCTCTGCAGCCCCCTGCTTCTTCCACGATCTCCGGCTCCTTCCTGCAGTGGTCACATGGTACCGCTCATTAAAGTCATGAATATTCACTTATTCATGACTTTAATAAGCGGTACCACGTGACCGTTGTAGGACTGAAGCGGTGCGGAGAGCGCCGGCAGAAGAGGAGAGGCTGAAGGGATGCGCCGGGCGGAGGGGTGAGTATAGCGATAATTACCTGTCCCCCGGTCCACCGCTGCGCTGCTCCCTCGTCCGACTCCTCTGGCTGTTAATGTTCAGGCAGAGGGCGCGATGACGTCGTTAGTGCGCGCCTCGCCCCCTGCCAGATCATTCACTGCGGAGGACCCGGAAGAGGGAGCAGCGCAGTGGTGTAGAGAGGACAGGTAAATATCTCAGGTGCTGGGGTCCTGAGCGAGCGGTGACACCGGCACCTGTTCCCCAGCGACGAGAGGTCAGTATGTCATTTTTTTTTTACAGCAGCAGCGCGGCAGCATAAGGGATGTATACTATGGGGCATAATCTGTGGATCATATGGGGCATAATCTGTGCAGCATATGGGGGCATAATTTGTGGAACATATGAGGGCATAATCTGGATCATATGAGGCATAATCTGGAGCATATGGGGCATAATCTGTGGATCATATGGGGCATAATCTCTGGAGCATATGGGGGCATAATCTGTGGAGCATATGAGGGCATAATCTGTGGAGCATATTCGGGCTTAATCTGTGGATCATATGGGGCATAATCTCTGGAGCATATGGGGGCATAATCTGTGGAGCATATGAGGGCATAATCTGTGGAGCATATGGGGCATAATCTGGAGCATATGGGGCATAGTCTGGGGCATATGGGGGCATAATCTGGAGCATATGGGGCATAATCTGTGGAGCATATGGGGCATAATCTGTGGAACATATGGGGCATATTCTGTGGAGCATATGGGTTATAATCTGTGGAGCATATGAGGGCATAATCTGTGGAGCATATGGGGGCATAATCTGTGCAGCATATGGGGGCATAATCTGTGGATCATACAGGGCATAATCTGTGCAGTTTATGGGGCCTAATCTGTGGAGCATCATATGGGGGCATAATAATTTTTCACCCTAGGCTTATACGCGAGTTTTTTGTGGCAAAATTAGGGGGTCGGCTTATTTACTGGTCGGCTTATACATGAGTATATACTGTAATTAAAAACTGAAGAAATAGCTATATATATATATATATATATATAATATATATATATATATATATATATATATATATAATATATATATACATATATATACATGTATATATATATATATATATATATATATATATAGTGCCTTGGGAAAGTATTCGGTCTCCTCAAACACCAAATGTTAATTTTTGGTGAAGAATAAACAACAAGTGGGACACAATTGTGAAGTTGAACGAAATTTATCGGTTATTTTAAATTTTTATGGAAATACAAAAACTGAAAAGTGGGGCGTGCAAAATTATTCGTCCCCTTTAACTTAATACTTTGTTGCGCCCACTTTTGCTGCGATTACAGCTGCAAGTCGCTTGGGGTATGTCTCTATCAGTATTGTACATTGAGCGACTGAAATTCTTGCTCATTCTTCCTTGACAAACAGCTCGAGCTTTGCTTTATGTTTGGGATCATTGTCTTGCTGGAAGACAAATCTCCGTCCCAGTCTCAGGTCTTTTGCAGACTCCAACAGGTTTTCTTCAAGAATTATCCTGTATTTGGTTCCATCCATCTTCCCATCTATTTGAACCAGCTTCCCTGTCCCTGCTGAAGAAAAGTAGACCCAAACCATGATGCTGCCACCACCATGTTTGACAGTGGGGATGGTGTGTTCAGGGTGATGAGCTGTGTTGCGTTTATGCCAAGCATATCATTTGGCATTGTTGCCAAAAAGTTCGATTTTGGTTTCATCTGACCAGAGCACCTTCTTCCCCATGTTTGTTGTGTCTCCAAGGTGGCTTGTTGCAAACTTTAAGCGACACTTTTTATGGATATCTTTGAGAAATGGCTTTCTTCATGCCACTCTTCCATAAAGGCCAGTTTTGTGCAGTGTATGACTGATTGTTGTCCTATGGACAGACTGTCCGACCTCAGCTGTAGATCTCTGCAGTCTTCTCCTTGTTTGAGATGAAAGTTTAGAGGGACGGCCGGGTCTTTGTAGATTGCAGTGGTAAGATACTCCTTCCATTTCAATATGATTGCTTGCACAGTGCTCCTTGGGATGTTTAAAGTTTTGGAAATCATTTTGTATCCAAATCCAGCTTTATACTTCTCAACAACAGTATCATGGACCTGCCTGTTCTGTTCCTTGGTCTTCATGATACTCTCTGTGTGTAATGACTGGGACTGCGTACCTGTTTTGTCTGTTCTTGCCCTTAGTTCTGTTGGATTCTGCACTTGACCCAAGATGGAGTTACTGGCTTCACGGGGGTCATCTTGTTTCCTGTCTAATTCTCCTTGTTTCCTGTCTGCTGCAGATATAAAGGAACTCTGCACACTATGCCTTGCTTGTGTATCTTGTTCCTCACTTGCTGCCAAGCTCAATGACTTGCAAGCTGCTTGTTCTTCTATTGAGCGGGATACCCCACTTGCTTTTGGATTTACATAACACCGGAAATACTATGTTGCTCTACACCAGCTCTGCACCCACCTCCGCTACGGCCTACCCTTCACTAGGAGCCAGCCTGGACTCTGGACCTCTGTATCCTGCATTGTTGGACTTGTACCCCCACCCTCGGTCTGTACTGCTATTATCTGCATATTCTTGAGACTATTTATTGCCTGCTCATCTGTAGAGTAGCAGTTTACATCATTTATCTGAAGTTCATCTCTCTACAATATATATATATATAATATATATATATATATATATATATTGTAGCCTTTCCGGGGGTTTTAGCTCTAGGATCGCTGTCTGGGTAGACAGAATGGCACGGAAACAGTTCATTCAGACAGCAGTTCTGGTGCAAAACTGGCCGCAACCAGCTTTATTAAAGTCCACAGCAAACAGATTAAAACAAAGCATAAACAGAAAACCTGGGCTTGTCTAGCCTCTAATTACACTTAGATAGATGGCCCTCTCTATCCGGGACCCAGACTCTACCAGTCTGTGCCCAAAACAACACATATCACATATGTTACCAGTATGGAGCTTCACAGATACTCCTCCTGTGTCTGAAGGCACCTTCCATGACCAGACTTGAGAGAGATCCACTCCTATTCAGTAGTCATTATGCTGGAGGTTCACAGAGACACTCCTGTGTCCGGGGTCCTTCCTGCACCCAGACTGAGACGGCTCCCCTCCTCTTCAGTAATCATCAGCATGGAGGTTCACAGAGACACTCCTGTGTCCGGGGTCCTTCCTGCACCCAGACTGAGACGGCTCCCTCCTCTTCAGTAATCATCAGCATGCATGCTCACAGAGACTGCTTCCTTGTGCCAGGACACCTCTCTGTGTCCAGGCTGAAGACAGCTCTAACACTCTTGGAGCATTCTCACAGAGACTGCTTCCTTGTGCCAGGACACCTCTCTGTGTCCAGGCTGAAGACAGCTCTAACACTCTTGGAGACACCTTCTGTGCCTGGACCCCTTGTCCAGACTGAATGAGCTCTCAGACTGTGTTTCAACACACCTACTTCTGGTCTCCTAATTAAGACCTGAGTAGTTTCAGGCTTGTGCTGCAAGTGTGTGCTGAATGTGAGGTGTAGTGACCTTTCTCTACCACTAGGTCCACAAAGCCACACATTTCCCTTATACCTAGGTGAAATGTACACCCCATTCATCACATATTCACTCACTGTCTCACATATCCCCTCCCTCTTCTCCAGACCGGAGGGCTGGTCATCCAGACCGGAGGGCTGGTCAACAATCCAACAGAGACAGTGAACTCCGGACCAGTCATGGCCCTCATCAACTTCATCCTCACCACTGTCATAGCCAACATCAGCTTTCTCTTCATCTGAAGCATCCGCACTACCCTGTACCCTCCCAGGCCTATGCTCTCTGCGGGCCTCGGGTATCCTGCACGGTTTCATCTTGACCTTAGGGCCGGGCTCATTTTCGATATAGTGCCTGGCCAGAGAAGTACGACCCGACACATCAGAACACTTCTGCTGACTCTTCCTCAGAAACTCACGTACCTCCTGTCCCTGGTGCACTGACCCTGTGTCACCAACTATCACAGAAGGTATAGGGGGTTTTTCACTTTTCTCCAGTTCCCCACTTTCAGGCTCTTCTGGCAAGACATGCCCAGAAGCCCCACCGTCCGTCCCACACTCTACTTCCTCAGTCACATCTGGCTCACTGTCAGGGCTATACCCTTCATTTTCATTCATATCCTGCTCACTTTCAGGAGTATAGAATTCATTCTCATTCACATCCTGATCTGGAACCTTAGTTAACATGTCATCCACAACATTAACTTCATCATCTGGTCCCTCAAGTATGTGACTATGTGACAACCCCAGCACTACACTTCTATATAGTTCAGGCACTAGGAGCTGACTCACAACCTCTCCCTGGACTTCAGTGTTTATGGCAACATGAGAGAACCTCTCCTCAGAGTCAGGCTCCTGGGAAACCTCATTTAGAACAATCATATTTTCCTGTGCTGTTTTAAGAGAGGGTTCTCGCCACTGCTCACTCTCAAAACCGTCACAGGACACAGGCAAGTCAGGGACACTCGGTTCCCGAGAACCACCATCCTCGTCTCCCAACATCACCTGCAAAGGAATTTCATCACTATCACAGTCATCATTATTATCAACATCATTATCATGACTATGATCAGTATTATCATCACTATCATTACCAGCATCAGCACCATTTTCATGGTCATCATCATTATCAGGTTCATCATCATCATTAGCATTATCATCATCATTATCACATAATTTTAACATCCCACTAGCATCGTGTTCCGCCCCTCGGGACTGCGTACCCTCAGTAGGGGCTTCATCACACTGTCCATCAGAATCACCCTTCCCCCAGAGATCCTTAGACCGGGGAAAGTCATTACCCAATATAACGGGTTGCACCAGGGTCTTCACTACCCCCACTTCACATGAAATCTCCCCGAGTTTGGGGACCAAGTCCACGGCAGTCTCTGGGTAGACTTTGGTGTCTCCATGGATGCACACCATACTCAAGTGCTTATCAGGGATGAAGTCCCTATCAATCAGGCTGTCACATACGGAAGTCACTGGACTCTCTGAGTCCAAGAGGGCCTGCGCTGAGCAACCATTTGTAACCACCGGGGACACCTGTGGTCCAGTCTCTTCGGTTGCGGTGGTCACATACACAGGTTCTGCGCAGAGAGAGAGGGATCTGCCAACATCACGGCACATAGGCTCCCCCTCTAGTGGACAGTTGGCTGCAATTTCACGACATCTCCAACACTGTCCATCACACTCTTCCACCCACATGTCCCCTGGGCCTGAACCCGCTTATCAACATACCCCATGTCCCCAACAGCTGGAACGCTCTTACCGGGAGAGTTCGACGTCCGGGAACTCTGAAGTGACGTCCTCTCAGACGGCTGTACCTCAGGAGAACATGCTCGGGTGTAGCGGTTCACTGTAGGACATGCTCGGGTGTAGCGGTTCACTACCACCTTTTCAACTCCATAATCAGGCCTGCTGACTGCAGACTCCCAACTGTATCTCCAGTCATGAACTCCTCTGGCATGGGCTGTCACCGTAACACCCAGCCGGGTAAGAATCTCCACTTTCATCTTAGCATAGTCTTGGCTGTCCTGCTCGCTCAGGTCAGCATATGCCCTTTGGGGCTCTCCAATCAGATATGGTGCGACCATCATGGCCCATTCAGATAGGGGCAGATTCTCCTTCTCTGCCAGTCTCTCAAACCTAGTGAGATATACCTCCACATCATCACGAGGTGTCATCTTTTCCAAGGACCGTCTTACCGCCCTCTTCACAGCGGAAAAGTCAGGTGACTTTGCAACATTACTTTGGGACGATGCACCACAAGTCCCCTGCAGTGCTGCAACCTGCTCAAAAAACAACCGGTTATTCTCCTGCTGCTGCTGCAGGATTTGCTGCTGGTACTGCTGCATTTGCCGCTGGTACTGCAGGCGCTGCTGCTCCATGCTCTGCTGCATGCTTCGCTGGGCCTGTACCAGGTACTCAATGAGCTCCTTCACACGGCCGGACTTATCTGTCTCAACCACGGCAGTTTTATGTTGCACATTAACTTGTGCCATTTGTTCAAACAGCGCCTCCATGCTGTCATCCATGCTGTCAGACTTCTCTGTCTTAACAACGGCAGTCTTCACTCAAGACATACACACTACACAGCTTTTTTCCACAGAAAATTCAGCTTGCTGTGCAACCACTTTTTTTTTTTTTTTCCTTTGCAAAGTCTATTAGGGCTACTGTCTCTTTAAGACTGCTCCACAAACTTTTCTTTTGCTGCTGCACATTCCACAGTCACTTTCACAACAAGTTCAGCTTTGCTGTGCATACATTTTCTCTCTGCAGACCCTATCAGGGCCACTGTCTCTCCAAGACTGCTCCAAACAGACGTTTCTGCTGACACACACTTTTTTTTTTTTCCTCTGTTGCTATTTCAATAGACTTCACCTTTAATGCTGTCTCTTGCCACTGTGCTGCATGCACACTCCAGCACTAACTGTACCAGGCCCTGCGCTGCCCCAGCATTCTCCACCAATTGTAGCCTTTCCGGGGGTTTTAGCTCTAGGATCGCTGTCTGGGTAGACAGAATGGCACGGAAACAGTTCATTCAGACAGCAGTTCTGGTGCAAAACTGGCCGCAACCAGCTTTATTAAAGTCCACAGCAAACAGATTAAAACAAAGCATAAACAGAAAACCTGGGCTTGTCTAGCCTCTAATTACACTTAGATAGATGGCCCTCTCTATCCGGGACCCAGACTCTACCAGTCTGTGCCAAAAACAACACATATCACATATGTTACCAGTATGGAGCTTCACAGATACTCCTCCTGTGTCTGAAGGCACCTTCCATGACCAGACTTGAGAGAGATCCACTCCTATTCAGTAGTCATTATGCTGGAGGTTCACAGAGACACTCCTGTGTCCGGGGTCCTTCCTGCACCCAGACTGAGACGGCTCCCTCCTCTTCAGTAATCATCAGCATGGAGGTTCACAGAGACATCCTGTGTCCGGGGTCTTCCTGCACCCAGACTGGACGGCTCCCTCCTCTTCAGTAACATCAGCATGCATGCTCACAGAGACTGCTTCCTTGTGCCAGGACACCTCTCTGTGTCCAGGCTGAAGACAGCTCTAACACTCTTGGAGCATTCTCACAGAGACTGCTTCCTTGTGCCAGGACACCTCTCTGTGTCCAGGCTGAAGACAGCTCTAACACTCTTGGAGACACCTTCTGTGCCTGGACCCCTTGTCCAGACTGAATGAGCTCTCAGACTGTGTTTCAACACACCTACTTCTGGTCTCCTAATTAAGACCTGAGTAGTTTCAGGCTTGTGCTGCAATGTGTGCTGAATGTGAGGTGTTAGTGACCTTTCTCTCACACCTACAGGTCCACAAAGCCACACATTTCCCTTATACCTAGGTGAAATGTACACCCCATTCATCACATATTCACTCACTGTCTCACAATATATATATATATATATTATATTGTAAGCTTTTCAGGGATATAGCTCTGGGATCGCCGTCCGGGTAGACAGAGTGGCACGGAAACAGTTCATTCACAGCAGTACTGGTGCAACTGGCCGCAACCAGTTTTATTTAAAGTCAAAAGCAAACAAGACATAAAACAAATCATAAACAGAAGACCTGGGCTTGTCTAGCCACTTACTACACTTAGATAGATTTCCCTATCTATCCGGGTCCCGACTCTAACAGCCGGGGCCAAAACAACACATATGTTCAGCATTTACCAGCATGTAGGTTCACAGAGTCTCCTCCTTGTGTCTGAAGGCATATCCAACGTCCAGACTTGAGAGAGCTCCCCTCCTATTCAGCAGCTATCCGCATGGATTCTCACAGAGACTACTCCTGTGTCCGGGGTACATCGAGCACCCAGACTGAGATAGCTCCAACTCCTGGAGACACCTTCTGTGCCTGGACCCCTCCTGTGTCCAGACTAAGCGAGCTCCCCTCCTATTCAGCAGCTATCCGCATGGATTCTCACAGAGACTACTCCTGTGTCCGGGGTACATCGAGCACCCAGACTGAGATAGCTCCAACTCCTGGAGACACCTTCTGTGCCTGGACCCCTCCTGTGTCCAGACTAAGCGAGCTCTCTGTCTGTGTTCGCAGACACCTAGTTCTGGTCTCTTAATCAACACCTGAGTGGCCTCAGGCCTGAGCGGCCTCAGGCCTGAGCTGCAAGTGTGTACTGAATGTGAGGTGTAGTGACCTTTCTCTACCACTAGGTTTACAAAGCCACACATTTCCCGTATACCATACAGCACAGTACCTAGGTGAAATGTACACCCCATTCAACACACATGCCCTCACTGTCTCACAATATATATATCTTGAACTGTGATATTCTGTGTTTGTCTTCATTCTGACACACGTCATCGGTCTCCATAGGACATTAACATAATCGCATTACAGAATACACAAGCCTCAAAAAAAATGGAGATCACTAGGTCAGATTCTATGGAGGCATGGGTAAAAAAGCTATGCTCATTTGTCATAGGACTGCACGGGGAGCTACAGGCAATTAAGACAAAGCTGGGGCGTTAGAGTCTCAATCTAATCATAATGCAAATGTGGTTAATACTTCTATCCAGGCTCTAGCCACTCGCCTCTCAAATGTGGAAACTTCAGCTGTAACTGCAGTTTCAGCCCCAGTTCCTGCTCCTGGTCCAGTTTTTCCCAAAATTCCACCATTCAGGTGTGGTGGAGAAAGAGAGAAATTCCGTGGGTTTCTGACTCAGTGTGAGTTATATTTTTCAGCACCTGCTGGTCAGTTCGCAACTGAATGGGACAAGCTGTTAACCCTGATAATCCTGCTGACAAACAAAGCCTTAAGGGTATGCCACACTAAACAACATCGCTAACGGGATCGCTAAAAAACATCACTATTTAGCGATCCCGTTAGCGATGTTGTTGTGTGCGGCATGCAGCAACGACGTGGCCCCTGCTGTGATCTCGTCCGTCGTCCTGATCGTTCCGGACCCTATTCTGATCGTCGGCGTCCCGCTGGGTAAGTATATATCGCTGAGTGTGGCACATTTTTTAGCGATTTAGCGGTACTTTTGTACCGCTAAAGTCGTTAAGGAGATCGCTAACCGCGATAGCGTCCTTAACGACATCGCTAAATGTGGCCGACACTAGCGATATTGTAAATGATCCTGCTAGCGAGATCGTTAGCGTGATCGTGTAGTGTAGCAGTACCTTTAAGCCTGGGCTAATCCTCTGATTGAAACAAATGATGCATGTCTAAATTCTCTGAATGACTTTATTGCTGCAATGTGTCAGATGTTCGAGGACCCTAACGGAAACCTCACGGCAGAGGCTGCATTACTAACACTTTGTCAAGGAAAACGTCCTGTCGTGGAATATGCTATGGAATTTCGGAGGTGGGTGCTGGAGACTAAATGGTGTGACTCAGCAAAATATGCAGTGTTCAGGAGGGGTTTGTCTGCTACTATTAAGGATGAATTGGCTCGGGGTGAATCACCTACTAATCTAACAGACTTTATAGATCATTATATCCGGATAGATATTCATCTAACCGAACGCCGGCAAGAGAAGTGGGCGGAGGCCAATCGTAATAACTCATATATTCCTCCATCTTCTTCCAGTGAAACTCAAAACAAGTCGTCTTCTCCAGCAGAGTCTGAACCCATGGAGGTTGATGCAGTTCGGAGGAGTACCATCGACGCATGCAAGGAACATCGCTTCAGAGAAAATTTATGCTTCTACTGCGGAAAATCGGTTCACTACATCTCGGTCTGTGTGGGAAAAAATCGCCAGTCCGCCGCTGCGGTAATCGAATGTGACTTTTCCTATGTATCTTCTGTATGCTCTCAGTCAATTTCTTACACGAAAGTGATGTCAGACGAAAATCCAGACTTTCCTGATTGTAGTTCATAGCATCGTCACCTGTGGGTGGGGAAGTATTTTCAATATGTTCTGCTACGTCAATCTCAGGTGAGGTCAGAAAGGACTCACTTTGTACTATTCCCATTAAGATCTGGGTGCAATCCTGTTGGGTTACTAGTACAGCCATGATTGATTCTGGGGCTAGCGGCAATTGCATGGACATTGCATTCGCTAAAAAACATGATATAAACTCACAGAAGAGACGTTCACCGGTGTTAATGGAGACCGTATATGGGTCTCCGTTGGTATCGGGCCGGTAAACTTTCAAACAACACCTCTGAAGATTCGTATGGGGGCGGGTCATTCTGAAAAACAGTCATTTTTACTAATTTCCTCCCCTCACTTCCCTATAATTCTAGGGTTACCATGGTTACAGCGGTAAAATCTCACTATCGATTGGAAGACAAAAGAAGTGCAGTTTCCAAGTAAACAGACATCATCTGAGAAGTAACTTCAGTCACGTCAGCAGTTACAGTTGAGTTAAAATTACCAATTGAATATCAAGATTTCGCGAATGTATGCAATAAAAAAAAATGCTGACAAATTGCCACCACATCGGCCATACGATTGCCCTGTGGAACTACTTCCTGGTGCCGCGATTCCATTCGGGAATATTTATCCCTTATCTGGACAAGAATTGAATGCACTCAAGGAGTATATTGATGAGAACTTAGCGAAGTGATGTATATGACCATCTTCCATACCCAGCAGGTGCCCCAATCTTCTTTGTCAAAAAGAAGGACGGCTTTCTTCAACCGTGTATTGATTACCGTGAACTTAACAAGGTTATGATTAGGAACTCTTATCAGCTTCCACTAATTCCCGAATTACTCGAGAGGGTGCGACACTCCAAGATCTTCACAAAATTAGATCTCCATGATGCTTACAATTTAGTACGGATTCATCCCGGGTATGAGTGGAAAACAGCTCTCCGGTCACGTTATGGACATTTTGGGAACTTCGTCAGGTCTTTTGGTCTGCGCGATGCACCGGCTACATTCCAAAATCTGGCAAACGATATTTTTAGGTATATACTCGATATTTTTGTTGTGATTTATTTGGATGACATTTTAATTTTTTCCAGCAATATCGAGGATGAACAGCGGCACGTGAGAATGGTTCAGGATTAGTGTTGAGCGATACTGCTTGGTATCGGAAAATATCGGATCGGAATGCAGTCGCCGATATCACTAAATATCGCCGATATCCGTTTCCGATAGCGGAAGTCCAATCTAAGTCTATGGGAACAAAATATCGCAACTAAAAAAAACCTTTATTTCCTTGTAAACACTAAATATACACACATAGAATACATATATATATATATATATATATATATATATACATGTCATTGTGACATATATATATACATATATGTATAGTTTATACACTTCTACATAGTAAAATATCCTCTGATTCAATTGCCGGGTAAAGCCGGCTTCTGTGAAAAGACAGAAGCACCCGACATGAAATGACACTTGGTGTACATAGGGTTAACCATGTCTTTTCATGTCGTTTGCAATCTGATTTGCACAAACAATTACATCAGTCTATGTGTGCAAAATTTCACACCTGTAGGGGTTAATTAAAGGTGTAAATTCGTTGTAAAAAAAAACTGACTTTTTTGCTACGAATTTACACCTTTAATTAACCCCTACAGGTGTGAAATTTTGCACACTTACACTCATGTAATTGTTTGTGCAAATCAGATATCAAAGTACATGAAAAGACATGGTTAACTCTTTGTAAACCAAGTGTCATTTCATGTCGGGTTCTGCATTTTCACAAAAGCCGGCAATTGAATTAGCGGCTATTATACTATGTAGAAATGTATGAACTATAAATATATATATATATATGTGTCACAAATTTAATGACATGTATATATATATATGAGGTGTAAAATTGCTGAAAAAAAAGGCGTTGGCTCCCGTCCTATTTTCGCAACCAGACAGACAAAGCCAGTGAGTGGGGGCAGATAATAATAGCCCAGAGAGGGACATTATTTTTGCCCCCCCGGCTACTAACATCTGCCCCAGACACCCCAGAAAGGCAAATCTCTAATTAGATTTGCCCTTTCTGGCACTTTGCCCGTCTATTCCCATTGCCCTGTAGCGGTGGCGAATGGGTTAATAAGGGGTTAAAATGACCTTGCAATTGAAAGGTCACTTTAAGCCAGGTTAATAATTGAGAGCTGTCAATTAGACAACTATCAATTATTAATCCTATTGTATGAAAGAAAAATCAAACACACACACTTTAATAAAAAAGAAGTTTAATGAAATAATCACACAGTTTTTGACCATATTTTATTTTCCTGCTAAAACCATTTCCTGTAATAAAAATAAAATAATAAAGCAAAATTATTCTTACCAATCCGATGTACAGTCAGGTCCCACGGTGTAATCCTTCAGAAAGGGTTAATGTTTACTGCAGGGACCGCAGCTAATGCTGCAGCCTCACAGTAAACCCCCAAATGAATGAGTTCCTCTCCTGGCTGACAGGAGAGGAAGTGGAAAGCTTAATTGATTGCTTTCCACTTTCACTTCAGGTCAGCCAGGGACACAATCAGTGACGTCAGAGGGAACTGGTTAACAAAAATAGGGGATCCCCTCGAAAAAAATTGGCGTGGGGTCCCCTTTATTTTTGTTAACCAGCCAGATGAAGCAGACCGCTGAGGCCTGGATTTTCAGGCTGTTAAGGAGCCAAGATCCATGGACCTTGCCAGCCTGATAATACCAGGCCACAGCAGTCTGCATATCTTGGCTGATTAACAAAAATAGGGGATCCCCTCGAAAAAAATTGGCGTGGGGTCCCCCCTATTTTTGTTAACCAGCCAGATGAAGCAGACCGCTGAGGCCTGGTTTTTCAGGCTGGTAAGGATCCAATATCCATGGACCTTGCAAGCCTGATAATACCAGGCCACAGCAGTCTGCTTAGCTTGGCTGGTTAACAAAAATAGGGGATCCCCTCGAAAAAAAAACGGCGTAGGGGTCCCCCTATTTTTGTTAACCAGCCAAGTAAAATGCAGACTGCTGCGGCCTGGTATTAAAAGACTGTCAAGGCCCATGGATTTTGGCCCTCAACAGCCTGATAATACCAGGCTACAGCAGCCCCACATTTGGCGCATCAAAAGATGTGCCAATTGTGGCACTTTACCCGGCTCTTCCCACTTGCCCTGTAGCGGTGGCAAGCGGGGTAATAAGGGGTTAATGTCACCGTTGATTGCACGGTGACAATAAGCCCGGTTAATAATGGAGAGGTGTCAATAAGACACCGATCCATTATTAATCCCAAAGTTATTAAATGCATAAAAAAAAGACAAAGCAAGAAAAAAGTCTTTTAATGAAATAAAAGAGACAACACACTTTTCATTTCTTTTATTATACTCTCATTCCTGCGACGCCATCGATCTCCTGTAAAAAAAGAAAAAAAAAAAACCAACAGTATACCACCTGTCCGACGCAGTCCATAGTAACGACAGTCCCACGACGATCCAGCTCTGCTACATCGCAATGACAGGCAGAGCCTGTCATCGCGACGCAGCACAGCTGATTACCTGCTTCCCCGGCGGTGACGTCATCGGACTGACTGCTTTACGGCCGGGATTACCCAGCAGTCACTGCAGTTACCGCCGGGGAGAAGAGGATGGCGGCCATGAAGCAGTCCAGGCCGTGACCGCCGGAGATCTTCTGCCAGGTAAGTGCCGCTGACTCCTGACAGACCCGACCGACGGACACTGACAGTGACAGACCCGACCGACGGACACAGACAGTGACAGTGACAAATCCGATTCCGGTATTCGATATGACGAAAATATCGGTATTCGGAATCGAAAGGCCGATACAGCTAATATCGGCCGATATCCGATATTTGCAGTATCGTATCGCTCAACACTATTCAGGATCATTTACGGCAGAATCAGTTATAAATCAAACTGGAGAAATATGAGTTTCACAAAGCAGAAATACAATTTCATGGCTATGTTATTTCTTCCCAGGGTCTCAACATGGATGAGAGCAAGACGCAAGATATTCAAGAGTGGCCAGTTCCCAGGTCTGTGAAGGAGGTCCAAAGATTCATTGGATTCGCAATTTTTACAGGCTGTTCATTAAAAACTTTTCGGAGACCGTCGCACCCGTTACCTGTCAGCTGGGAGAAGAGATGATTCATTTGGGGGTTCACTGCGAGGCTGGCAGCATTAGCTGCGGTCCCTGCAGTAAATGTTAACCCTTTCAAAAGTATTACATCGGGGGACCTGACTGAACACTGGATAGGTAAGAATAATGTTGCTTTATTATTTTATTTTTATTACAGGAGACCAAGGGATTCGGATGGAGTACCAGTAAAATAAAATGTCATCAAAAACTATGTGTATTTATTTCATTAAAATCATTTTTAATTAATGTGTGTGTTTTTTTAACCATTTAATACAATAGGATTAATAATCTATAGTTGTCTAACTGACAACTCTCCATTATTAACCAGGCTTAAAGTCACCTTCCAATAGCAAGGTGGCTTTAACCCATTATTAACCCGTTAGCCACCGCTACAGGGAAATGGGAATAGACGGGATAAGTGCCAGAAAGGGCGCATCTCATTACAGATTTGCCTTTTCTGGGGTGGCTGGGGGCAGATATTAGTAGTCAGGGGGGGCACAAAATAAATGCACCCTCCCTAGGCTATTATTATCTGCCCCCACTCGCTGGCTTTACCTGTCTGGTTGAGTAAATACAGCGTGAGCCCACACATTTTTTTTTCAACAAATTTACACCTTTCATTAACCCCTAGATGTCTGAAATTTTGCAAACATACACTCATGTAATTGTTAGTCAAAACCGTATATCAAACTACATGAAATGACATGGTTAACTGTATGTAAACTATGAGTCATTTCATGTCGCGTCTGTAATTTCACAGAAGCCGGCAATTGAATTAGTGGCTATTACAGTATGTAGAAGTGTATGAACTATATATATATATATATATATATATATATATATATATATATTCTAAGTGTATATATGTAGTGTTTTGTGAGCTGTCAGTGTGATTTTACAGTATTGACTATGGATAGCATTTCTTCTGTAATTTCACAAAAGCCGGCAATTGAATTAGCGGCTATTACACTATGTAGAAGCGTATGAACTATAAATATATATATATATATATATATATACATATATATTGTGAGACAGTGAGAGTATGTGTGTTGAATGGGGTGTACATTTCACCTAGATACTTTGCTGACTGGTATAAGGGAAATGTATGGCTTTGTAAACCTAGTGGTAGAGAAAGGTCACTACACCTTACATTCAGTACACACTTGCAGCTCAGGCCTGAAACCACTCAGCTGTTAATTAGGAAACCAGAAGTAGGTGTCTGGGAACACAGTCAGAGAGCTCGCTTAGTCTGGACAAGGAGTCCAGGCACAAGAAGGAGTCTCCAGGAGTATGAGCTGTCTCAGTCTGGGTGCTCGATGTACCCCGGACACAGGAGTAGTCTCTGTGAGAATCCATGCGGATAGCTGCTGAATAGGAGGGGAGCTCTCTCAAGTCTGGACGTTGGATATGCCTTCAGACACAAGGAGGAGACTCTGTGAAACTCCATGCTGGTAACTACTGAACATATGTGTTGTTTTGGGGACAGGCTGTTAGAGTCTGGACCCGGATAGATAGGGAAATCTATCTAAGTGTAGTAAGTGGCTGGACAAGCCCAGGGCTTATGT
Source organism: Oophaga sylvatica (assembly GCA_033576555.1). Taxonomy (NCBI): domain Eukaryota; kingdom Metazoa; phylum Chordata; class Amphibia; order Anura; family Dendrobatidae; genus Oophaga; species Oophaga sylvatica. The sequence goes on from JARQOD010000671.1 coordinate 87,057, forward strand.
TTATGATTTGGTTTTGATTATGTTCTGTTTGCTGTGGACTTTAATAAAACTGGTTGCGGCCAGTTTTTACCAGAACTGCTGTCTGTGAATGAACTGTTTCTGTGCCACTCCGTCTACCCGGACGGCGATCCCAGAGCTATATCCCCTGAAAAGCTTACAATTGGTGCTGGAATGTGCGTGCAGCACAGTGGCTTAGAGACAGCAATAAAGGAGAGAAGTCTGTTGAAGCAGCAGCAGAGAAAAAAAAAAGTGTGTCAGCAAAAACGTCTGTTTGGAGCAGTCTTAAAGAGACAGTAGCCCTAATAGACTTTGCAAAGAAAAAAAAAAAAAAAAAAGTGTGTCAATAACGGAGAAACGTCTGTTGGAGCAGTCTTAAAGAGACAGTGGCCCTAATAGAGTTTGCAAGGAAAAAAAAAAAAAAAAAAAAGTGTCTGCACAGCAAAGCTGAATTTTCTGTGGAAAAGACTGTGGAGTGTGTATGTCTTGAGTGAAGACTGCCGTTGTTGAGACAGAGAAGTCTGACAGCATGGATGACAGCATGGAGGCGCTGTTTGAACAAATGGCGCAAGTTAATGTGCAACATAAGACTGCCGTGGTTGAGACAGATAAGTCCGGCAGTATGGAGGAGCTCGTTGAGTACCTGGTCCAGGCCCAGCGGAGCATGCAGCAGAGCATGGAGCGGCAGCGCCTGCAGCACCAGCAGCGCATGCAGCAGGCCCAGCAGCAATTCCTGCAGAGCAGCAGGAGAATAACCGGTTGTTTTTTGAGCAGGTTGCAGCACTACAAAAGACTTGCAGCGCATCGTCCCAAAGTAATGTTGCAAAGTCACCTGCATTGTCCGCTGTAAAGAAGGCGGTAAGACGGTCCCTGAAAAAGATGACACCTCGTGACGATGTGGAGGTATATCTTACTAGGTTTGAGGGATTGGCAGAGAAGGAGAATCTGCCCCTATCTGAATGGGCCATGATGGTCGCACCCTATCTGATTGGAGAACCCCAAAGGGTCTATGCTGACCTGAGCGAGCAGGACAGCCAAGACTATGCCAAGCTGAAAGCGGAGATTCTTACCCGGCTGGGTGTTACGGTGACAGCCCGTGCCAGGCGAGTTCATGACTGGAGATGCAGTTGGGAGTCTGCAGTCAGAAAACCTGATTATGGAGTTGAAAAGGTGATAGTGGACCGCTACACCCAAGCACGTCCTCCTGAGGTACAGCCAGAGGTCGGACAAGGAGACCACCAGGATGCCAATCGTCTGGTCAGCCTAATGGAGAGGGCCTTCGCCACCAAGGACTGCCTCCGTGACCAGCCGTCTGAGAGGTCGTCACTTCGGAGTTCCTGGACGCCGAACTCTCCCGGTAAGAGCGTTCCAGCTGTTGGGGTCGTGTGGGTGGGAGAGTGTGATGGACAGTGTTGGAGATGTCGTGAAATTGCAGCCAACTGTCCAATAGAGGGGGAGCCTATGTGTTGTGATGTTGGCGGATCCCTCTCTCCCTGCGCAGAGCCTGTGTGTGTGTCCACCTCAGCCGAAGAGACTGGACCACAGGGGTCCCCGGTGGTTGTAAATGACTGCCCAGCACAGGCCCTCTTGGACTCAGAGAGTCCAGTGACTTCCGTATGGGACAGCCTGATTGATAGGGACTTTATCCCTGATAAACACCTGAGTGTGGTGTGCGTCCATGGAGACACCAAAGTCTACCCAGAGACTGCCGTGGACTTGATCCCCAAACGCGGGGAGGTTTCATGTGAAGTGGGGGTAGTGAAGAACCTGGTGCACCCCGTCATATTGGGTAATGACTTTCCCCGGTCTAAGGATCTCTGGGGGAAAAATGTTTCTGATGGACAGTGTGATGAAGCTCCTACTGAGGGTGCGCAGTCCCGAGGGGCGGAACACAATGCTAGTGGGCCGTTAAACTTATGTGATAATGATGATGATGATGATGATGATGATGATGATGATAATGATAATGATGATGATGATCATGATAATGATGATGACCATGATAATGATGCTGATGCTGATAATGACAATGATGATGATTATGATAGTAATGATGATACTGATCATAATCATGATAATGATATTGATAATAATGATGACTGTGATAGTGATGAAATTCCTTTGCATTTGATGTTGGGAGACGAGGATGGTGGTTCTCGGGAACCGAGTGTCCCTGACTTACCTGTGTTCTGTGACAATTTTGAGAGTGAGCAGTGGCGAGACCCCTCTCTTAAAACGGCCCAGGAAAAATATAAATGTTCTAAATGAGGTTTCCCAAGAGCCTGGCTCTGAGGAGAGGTTTCCTCATGTTGCCATAAACACTCACCTGTTGTATAGGGACACTGAAGTCCAGGGAGAGGTCGTGAGCCAGCTCCTAGTACCTGAGCTATATGGAAGTATAGTGCTGGGGTTGTCACATAGTCACATACTTGAGGGACCACCTGAGGGAAACCAGGGACCAGATGGTGAAGTTAATGTTGTGGATGACATGTTAACTAAGGTTCCAGATCAAGATGTGAATGAGAATGTATTGTATAACCCTGACAGTGAGCAGGATGTGAATGAAAGTGAAGTGTATAACCCTGAAAGTGAGCAGGATGTGAATGAAAATGAAGTGTATAACCCTGAAAGTGAGCCAGATGTGGATGAGAAAAAGGGGTCAGACAGGGATAGTGGTAGTGATAGTGAATCATCTGATGACAATCAAGCAACCAGTGCAAATGAGGAAGGCATGGTAGCAGAGGAGGTTGAGAGTCCTGAGAGGAAGGCTGATGCTGACCTTGCAGTCGGACAGAAGATGGCATCTGAAGATGTTTTACAGTTGGCCGGTTCCCTGGAGAAGACTAAGGTGAAAGGAGGAGAGCTGAGCTTTAAAGGCAGGACTCTGAAACTGAACACAGCCCAAGTAGATGCTGTTGGAAATGTGAAGTTACCAAGGTATGGTGTGGATCTGTATCGTGCCAAGGACTCTGAGGGAGATGCTGCAGAGGTGGAAAAAGCCATAGAAGTGGTAGTCACCAAGCCAGATGCCTCATCAGAAGCTGAGGTCTCAAGTGAAGCTGTGAGGAACAAGACTGAAGATATGGGGACTGACTCTGTCCAGGACTCTGTTTCTGCCGAAGACAGCGGCGTGGACGGGTTGCGGTTCGGATCAGTAGCTGCAACTCGTGAAGCTCAGGCTGGAAGTTCGGCGCCCGGAGCCCCAGCGGTGTTCCCGAGTGACACCAAGGATCTGGATAAGTCACAAGATGAGATTTTGAGACATCAGGCTGGCGTTGGTGAGCTCAAGCGCACTTTCATGGAGTCTACATCGGAGCCACGTCCCAACAAATGGGAAAAGCGATGTGTCACTCCATTGCCGCTGCAGACACACGGGAGCTCAGATGGGATGCAGAACGTGGTGGAAGAGAAGAATCCGGCGGGTTCTGAGTATACAGATGCAGCTATCAAGGAGAACTTGAAAGCCGGAATAAATGGAAATATTGGAGACCATAATGATGTGACTGAAGAGGTAGAATGTAAGACTGACGGTAGGGCTTCTGAGTATGTTCTACCAGAAGAGCCTGAAGAAGGGGCCGAAGACATAAAAGACGTCCAACAGGTACCAGATGAATTGATGACTTCTCAGAAAAAACTCCAAACTGTGATGAAGGAGTGTGATGAAAGCCATGAGCATCTTCGTGAGAAGGTCAATGAAGTAAAAGGAAGGATACAGGGAATCTCTTCGTTGCAAGAGCAAATGCTGCTCAATAAGTCTAAGGCTCTATATAAGAATGCTGTTGTCACGGTAGAACATTACAATTCAGCTGGAGACTTAGCGGATGAATTATGTGTACTGCAAAAGAAAAACGATCTGCTCCTTCTACAGTCCCAATCATTTGAACAGAGTAGCTTAAAATGGTCAGAGACCATGGCAGAGGAGCTTAAGGTCTGTGAAATAGACTTTATGAGTCAACCGATATTCAAGAAAATAGATGTGCTAAAGAGGGTTCAAGGGGAACTAGAGAAAAGTGAAAAACCCCCTATACCTTCTGTGATAGTTGGTGACACATGGTCAGTGCACCAAGGACAGGAGGTACGTGAGTTTCTGAGGAAGAGTCAGCAGAAGTGTTCTGATGTGCCGGGTCGTACTTCTCTGGCCAGGCACTATATCGAAACTGAGCCCGGCCCTAAGGTCAAGATGAAACCGTGCAGGATACCCGAGGCCCGCAGAGAGCATAGGCCTGGGAGGGTACAGGGTAGTGCGGATGCTTCAGATGAAGAGAAAGCTGATGTTGGCTATGGCTCAGGTGAAGATACAGATGACAGTAGTGAAGATGAAGCTGATGAGGGCCATGACTGGTCCAGAGTTCACTGTCTCTTTTGGATTGTTGACCAGCCCTCCGGTCTGGATGACCAGCCCTCCGGTCTGGAGAAGAGGGGGGGGATATGTGAGACAGTGAGAGTATGTGTGTTGAATGGGGTGTACATTTCACCTAGATACTTTGCTGACTGGTATAAGGGAAATGTATGGCTTTGTAAACCTAGTGGTAGAGAAAGGTCACTACACCTTACATTCAGTACACACTTGCAGCTCAGGCCTGAAACCACTCAGCTGTTAATTAGGAAACCAGAAGTAGGTGTCTGGGAACACAGTCAGAGAGCTCGCTTAGTCTGGACAAGGAGTCCAGGCACAAGAAGGAGTCTCCAGGAGTATGAGCTGTCTCAGTCTGTGTGCTCGATGTACCCCGGACACAGGAGTAGTCTCTGTGAGAATCCATGCGGATAGCTGCTGAATAGGAGGGGAGCTCTCTCAAGTCTGGACGTTGGATATGCCTTCAGACACAAGGAGGAGACTCTGTGAAACTCCATGCTGGTAAATGCTGAACATATGTGTTGTTTTGGCCCTGGCTGTTAGAGTCTGGACCCGGATAGATAGGGAAATCTATCTAAGTGTAGTAAGTGGCTGGACAAGCCCAGGGCTTATGTTTATGATTTGGTTTTGATTATGTTCTGTTTGCTGTGGACTTTAATAAAACTGGTTGCGGCCAGTTTTTACCAGAACTGCTGTCTGTGAATGAACTGTTTCCGTGCCACTCCGTCTACCCGGACGGCGATCCTAGAGCTATATCCCCTGAAAAGCTTACAATATATATATGTATTCTATGTGTATATATGTAGTGTTTTGTGAGCTGTCAGTGTGATTTTACAGTAGCCGGGGATGAATTGCCGGCTTTTCAAAGGACACCGTGCGTATAAATCGGACAGCACTCGCTTGCAATCGTCCGTTTTTGGCTCCAGTGAGTATGAGCCCTTCCTGTGAAAAAATCCAGTGACGATTTAGGTGCACGAACAGTTATCGAACATAACCTTGAACAGCCGGATTTTTTCAAAATCGTTCGGGTTCGTCGAAGGCTCAAACACCGCCCAAAACAGCTCGAATTTAAAATATCGGCGAACAGTTCACTTCGAACACCGCTCATCTCTAGTTTTGACAACACTCACTCTAACCCTAACCCTTACCCTACTAACCATAAACCCTAACCCAACCCCAGCTAATCCTATCCCAAAGAAAAAACACCGCTGTTAAGAAGATGGCGACCAGTTTTCCTGCTACAGTTTTCGCTCTGTGCATTTTTCTAGCGATTTTTTTGCTCCTCTCTCTGCAAACTCTTTCCCCACTATCCTGAGGTGTTTCCCCTCCATTTTATCCATTATATAGCACTGTAGTGGTCATTTTGTAATTTCGTTTTTTTTCTCCCATTGACTTGCATTGATATCGGAAATCGGAATTCCGATACGATATTGGGCAATATCGCTCATCCCTAATGATGAAATTTCTTTCTCTTTTCCCAACACCAGATTTGTGGATGTCTGCCGAATACATTCGTAGATGACAAATTATTCCCACCGGACAAGGTGAATTTGGTGATTGTTGATGATCTCATGGAGAGCGCTAGCGAAAATTGTGAGATAGAAAAAAGCGTTCACCAAGTATGTGCACCACAGAAATTTCATTATTTTCTACCTGATACAAAACATATTTTGTCAGGATAGAGAAAAGCCGCACCATAAATTGAAACACAAAGAACATGGTGCTTTTTAATAATCCTCGAGATAAATTACAAATTTTAACTCTAGCTCGTCAGATGTACCCGGAAAAACACGTTTTTTCCTAAAAGCTTTTGAGGATGCCATGCGGGAGCCTTATGGGTATTTGCTGGTAGATTTGAGAGCTAATACCCCTGAGGATCTCCGCTTACGGACGGGCTTGTTTCCACCGGCATTGACCGCCGTCTATGTTCAAAGGAAAATCACTTATAAAAAGTGAATTTTATGCGACATTACACATTCCACGCTGTGTGCGTTGTGATGTAAAGATGTCCGAGAGACTCCGGCGTAACTGGGCTCTCTTAAAAACCCTGGTGAAGGCAACCCCCGCTGTCAGGAAATCTATTTTGCGCAATGTAAGCGAGGATTTAATTTCAGGCATAGGCGAGATTGCTTTAAACATCTTAAAAGGCAGGATCCCGCTGAAAAAGCGCTAAAAAGGCATACTGAAGAAGTGGCGTAAAGCTATAAGAACCCTGAGTGATAGATCACAGTCCATAAAGAAAAGAAACTACTACTAAAGCAGACCGGATGGTTTATCGGCCCTCTTTTAGGTTTTGCAATACCCATAATAACGAGTCTGCTCACTGGCAAATAATGGAGCATACAGTGAAAATGTATCTAGTCCCCAAACAGGAGCTCGTCAAACTAAGACCCCCAACTACCGATAGCACAAGCGAAACTGTTATTCGCCGCCTTGATGATGAAATTACCATCGTTTTACAACATCGTGACATCCCCGATGACGTGAAAATTAAAATGTACAGCTCCGTACTACAGCGCTACTTAGTACATACGAGGCACGGCTTGAAAGAATTACCAACTTTAAATCTCGTTAACGCTCCTGATCCTGATCACCAACAATCGCCAAATACCGACCCTGATAAAAATCAAGAGGTCGCTGAAATTGTAAGTCATATAAACCAAAGATATAAAGAGAATGCTGAAATTTTACTAAACAGGATACTGCAGAATAAAAATGTGACAGCCTGGAATGATAAAGATGAATTTATTTTCAAAGGCACAGTAATACCAGGGTCTAACTTACTGGATTTGGTACGTAGTACAATGCAGAGTCATGCCCTGACCAGCCGGAATTTACCTCGGGGCTGGGATTCGTTTATGCAGCTATGGCCGAACTAAATATCCCACCTACAGTTGTGAGTAATCCGCTACTAGACAACATATAGATGAATTAAAAATCTCCATCAGCGAGGGTGTATCTACACCGCCGAAGCTAGTCCCGTCTCCCGTACAATTCATTCTTTACACTCGCCGTCATTAGGTATCACACAGGGAACTCCGCTACCTAAAAAAAGGTCTCTACCGATAGTACAATCCATGTGGCTCACGATGTAGACGATGTACTGGTTAATTATTTATTGTGAATGATGTGTAATGCTATATGTTAATTGTACTTGTGATGCTTTTATATCATTCTGTATGAGTTTTAAATTATAGAAATGTATTTGCGCTGTATTTAATGATACTTTTATATTATTCTGTGCAAATTTTTATATTATTGAAATGTCTTTGAGGTGTGTTTAGTTATTACAATAAAATCTCTTAAACTTTCAGAATACCGCGTCTTTTTTTTTTTACAGACATATAAAACATCCGATTTATACTGGTTGATGTTGTAACACGGCCATATGCATAATATGCCCGTACAATGAGATGGGGTTATAAGTCTCATATAAAATCACAATCTTATAGCTGGGGATTAGAGTTGAGCGATACTTTCCGATATCCAAAAGTATCGGAATCGGAATGGTATCGCCGATACCCAAAAAATATCGGCGATACCCGATACCGATACCGGAAATCCAATGTAAGTCTATGGGAACAAAATATCGGAATTAAAAAAAAACCATTCTTGCCTTGTTGGTTAATTGTACATGAAGGAAAACAACAAAGAGTAATGTAGAATGTATTGGGGAAGGTTGAGGAGACATTAAAGGCATAGATGTTTAACCCAATCAAATGGAATAGCATAAATATTTTTTTTTTAAAGATGTTTGGATTGACGAAGAAATTGACAATGTTGTTCACGTTTTTTCTATTTTGGCAAATATGTATATTTCACAACTTCCATGCTCTTCACCTTTTTAACTTTTGACACACTTTCTCCTTCATAATCTTCAGCAGCATCATCTTTTTCATCAAATTATTCTTCATCTTCACCTTCTTTATCTTCTTCTTAAACTTCTTGCTATTCATCTTTTT
>JARQOD010000671.1:95469-131358 GCA_033576555.1 Oophaga sylvatica
TTTGAAGATGGAGACTTGGCTGGAGGAGCCAAACACAGGGGGGTGCCTCACGGACCATAAGAATGGGGTTTATCGGAACACCAAGCACTTAATCCTAAAGGGCCAATGGCCTTTTTTTTCACACTTTTAAATTTTTTTTGGGGGTTTCCTTTTTTCCCGGGGCACTAAAATTTTAAAGGGGGGATCCCATGGGGGGATTTCCCTTTTTGCGGACTCCCTGATTAAATCGACCTGCTGTTTTTTTTAAAAAGGGGTGAGTTCTTTCCGCCATCTCGCCCAATTTGAAACGGCTCTGGAAGGGTTTCGGGGGGATAAACCCGAGCGCGGGCCCTTTTGGGAATTGTTTGTCCCAGACCGGGGGAAAAAAAAGGGGTTGAGTCTGAGATTCTTTTTCCCCGGGGTTGGCCGTCCCCCCGGAATTTTTGGTACCAAGACTTTTTTAAAATCAATCCTTTTTGTGGCCTACTTTGTCTCGGACGTCAGGAATTTGTGCAGTTCCGGGGGACTTGCTCCGCCCAAGCCTTGCTCTCGCTCAGGTTTTTTTTTGATGCAGCCTGTCCCCAAGAGACCAGGCCCAAAATCTCGGGGATTTCATTTCCCCCCTCCCTTTTCTCAGGAATGACCTTTTTTGGGGGTGTTTTGGGGATAGGTTTTCCAAAAGATACTCTTGCCCCATTACCTAAGTTCCTTCCCCTCTAATTTTGGGCCCCTTTTTTTCCTTCAGCACGGGTTTTAAGGTTACACCATTCCTGGAAAAATTGTGCCTGACAGAGGATCCAGTTGTTTCCAATTTTTGGGGACTTTTTTTTCTAAATTTGGGTTAAATTGTATTTCTCCTCGCTTTTAATCCCAGACCAATGGACAAACTGAGAGAAAAAACCCCAAATTTTGAGACAAACTGAATCTTTTGTCTGCTGATCAGGAGACTGGCCCTTTTTTTTTCCTTGGGGAGTTTCCCTTTAAAAAAAAGGGGTAGCTCTGCCACTTTGATGTCCCCCATTTTTTGAAATTTTTGGGTTTTTACCCGATTTTTTTTGGGGCAGATGGAGGCTTCGTCTATCCGGTTTGACTCTGTTTTGAGCTAGCACTGTTTTGGGGGACCGGGTAGTGGAGGGGTTTCACTCTCTCAGGAAAGGGCCCGGGGTTTTTCCAACCGATATAGACGAGGGCCCCCGGGGTTTAAGTGGGGGACTTGGTCTGGTTTCCTAAAAAAATATCCCAGAAGTTGCACCCTAATTTTAAGCCTATTTTCATTGGCCCCTTATAAGATAAAAGGGGATTCAAACCTGTTTCCTTTCTTTACTTTTCCAGGGACTTTAAATCCAACGTTTCCACAAGCCTTTTTGAAGAGGTTTGTCAAGGGGGGGGTTTTTCCTGGGGCCCCCTCCTGACCCTTTTTTTGGTTGAGGGCAATGGGGAAAAAGTGTTGAGAAAATAGGTTCCCCTCGTTTTTCTAGGGGGAAACTCCATATTTGGTTAAGGGAGGGTTTTGGGGTCAGGGGACAATTCTTGTGTTTGTTTGGGACCCCCATGCTAGGAGACTGACCGGCTATCACAGAGCCATCCTGACCGCCCGGGGTTCCCCAAATGGGGTTCGGTGACCCCCTCCTCAAGGGGGCGTTTGAATGTTTAAAAGAATTCTGAGCGGGAGCTCCCTCTGGTGGTTACAAACAGTACTGAACCATTCAATGAAATTTGAAGATTGGCGATAGGAGTTACAGACTGGTCTTATATAAGGGAGGTTCCCTCCTCAGGTGCGTTTTCAATTTTCTTGTCTCAACTTGGTTCTGTTCACTTGGAAGCTTGCTGTTTTTGCCTGCATCTTCTGCTAACAGATAAGATTTTTTTTCTGCTTGTATTTTTGTACTTGCTTTTTGCATTGTTTCCTGCACCTTGTGGAGTCAACCAGGTCCCCCCGGGGCTTGTGCTCCTCTCATTTATCTGAGCCTCTTATTTGTTCATTTGCCTTTTCCATTTTTTTCAGTGGCTGCGGCTTAGTTTTGTTACACCAAGAACTAATTTAGGTGGTAAGGTCGTGTGATCTCAGTGTTTTTTGTAATTAGTAAAGTTGGTACTTTTTAGGGTTTTTTTGGGATTGCAGTAAAGTGTCCTTCCTATCCTTTTCTTTCTAGGAAGATTGGCCCCAACGTTTGCTCATACTATTTCTGTCTGTGTCTGTATTTCCTCTGTTCTAAAACCGCCATTACATGTTTGGGGCTTCCTTTCTTTCTTGGGGATCGCTCCGGGGCAGATATTTTCCTCTTTCTATCTTTATGTGTAGTTAACTTCTCAGGCTGTGACGAGGCGCTAGGACCAACGTAGGTACGCCCCACGGCGCCTTTAGTTGTGGTGGTTAGTCAGGGTAACTGCAATCCAGTAATTCCAACCTCTCTGATGTATTGCCGTTTTTTGCCTGCTTTCCCTCAATTACTGAAACATAACAGTTCCCTCCCATGATGGTTGCCGGTGATCAATTGTTCTTGTCTCAGTTGTGTCCTGGTTTTATTCGGAACTTGCTGAGTCTTTGCCTGCATCTTCTGCTATCAGATAAATATTTTCTGCTTTTATTTTTGTGCTTGCTTTTTGCATTGTTCCCTGCCCTTCTTTGGAGGTGACAAGTCCCCTCCGGGGGGTTTGTGCTCCTCTCAGTTATCTGAGCCACTTGTTTGTTCATTTGCTTTTTCCTGTTTTTTCAGTGGTTGCGGCTTAGTTTTTGTTACACCAAGAACTGATTAGGTGGTAGAGGTTGTGTGATCTCAGTTAATGCAATCAGTAGAGTTGGTATTTTTAGGGTTTTTTTTTTTTTGATTGCAGTGTGTATCCTTTCCTGTACTTTTCTTTCTAGACAGATGGGCCCCAGCGTTGCTCATTCTATTTTCTGCCTGTGTCCCGTGTTTCTTCTTGTCTAACCGCCATTACATGTTTTGGGGCTTCCTATTTTCTTTGGGGATCTGCTCTGGTCAGATAGCTTTCATCTTTCTGCCTTTAGTGTAGTTATCTCTCAGGCTGTGACGAGGCATCTAGGATCAACGTATAGCGCTCCACGGCAACCTCTAGTTGTGGTTAGTTTTAGGTTACGCAATCCAATAGGTTATAGCCTCCTGTGTATTACCATTTTTGCTTACTCTGCTCACTACCAAAACATAACAACTTCCTAGTGAACCCTCTTGCCAGATTCTCCTGAATGTATTGGGACATAGACTCCGCTCCGGGAGAGAGAGGGGATAAACCCTACTCCGGGGCGGTTTCTGCCCAGGCAAGAGTCAAAGGACATCATAGGGGCGGTGAGATGGAAGTCTCCGCAGCCTTTTTGGAGAACACTCTACATAGAAGGGAAGGGAAGTGAATCCGCGGTTATCACTGTAGTAGTAACCTGAACACTCTCCCTCACACATCTACCTTTACAGATCTCACTCCAACCCCCGTATCCTCCCAGAAGGACCACTCAAAATGTGGGGATTGAAGACGAAGCCAAGTACTCCCAGCAGAGCCCATCTATACCCTCGGGAAGGACTAGGAAAGAGATAACCTTCTGATGGGAAGGAGACATAGATAAGTGAGAGGGATTGTCTGATGTGTGATCTGTGTAGGGCAGTATTGATCCATTCACCACTCGAACAGTCACCTATTTGTTGAGCATCACCTTAGGTAATTGTGTGGAGGAGAGCGATGGCAGAGGACATAAAATCCCCTCTACTCCAGAATCCACACAAAGCTCAACTGTTAAGTGGATGGACCAAAAGAGTTCTCCCTTTAAAGGACAGCTTGGAGGCAAATGCCGCTGAAATCTAGTGAACCCCCTCCAATGGTTACTAGACGCGATCGTGTTTCCGATCGCGGGGACATCTATTGGCATAATGTCCCTAACTGTTGGCAATTGTTAAAAACCCCACGGGACTCGAGCGGCCGAGACTTAGGCCCCGCTTGAGTAACCTCCATGACCTCCTGGAGTCGGACGCCTGAATGGGAGATTCTAAGGTTTGGCAAGGTGGGAGCCAGCCGAACCTCTGCCTACTCTGGGACCTCTCCAACCCCCTCGTGAAAACGAAAGTCGATGCGGGAAGATATGGATATGAGCTTCCCAGTGAGGCGGGAATCTCCCTGTGGCCAATCGTCCTTTACATGGTCTGCCAGACCACTCCAGTATACCAGAATGAGACTTTATCGGGCCACTCTAACCGAGGCCAAGTCCGAAATTGGACCGAAAACTGGCGACCATGGACGAACCCTGTGTCATTGCCACATTGGAGGCGCCAAATCATGGGTGACCTGAGGAACTAAAAAGACCTTTTTTAAGAGCCTCCAGAAACCGAGGAGCACTCTGCACCATACGAACATCGCGCTCACCACAGCGGCGTTGCCATTCCAATGCTCTGGCTCGACAGAAGTAAACTATGAACCGACTCTGCCCCTCCTGGGAAAACGGCAGCCAGAAGCTCGAGCTGTAAAATCACGGCTTACGAATCCCCGAAAGTTTACTGTAACCAGAAAGCTTGTCTGGAAGCGGGAGATGGATAAGATCTGGCAGAAGTGGCGAGGACAAACTGGGCTGATGCTGTCAGCAGCCTGAACAGCGACTGCAGTAACACCACAGCTGAGGTTGTGCGCTCGAGAGCCGCCAACCTACCCTCCACTGCTGGATGAACTGCCCTAGGAGCTGGTCGTCCGCCATTTTACTACCAGACCCTGGCCTAGTTTTATATTAGGGTCTGCGGAACGCACCAAGTAAATTTAATATAATGGTGCATTCGCAGCCCGGCTCCTCCGTGCAGGCAGAGCCTGCGCTAGGAAGATGGCAGTATAAGCAAATTCTGTACTTCACAGGTTGCAAATATAGATGCTGTGGCACATATAGTGGTAAAGCGAACTCTGTACACCACAGAGTCGCTGAGGTAGAGACGCAGAATAGAGACTTGTCCTGTTAACACCACAAGGTACACAGATAACTCTGTGCGGATAGCAGTCCGTGGTCATGCAGTCAGCAATGCAAACAAGCAACTCCTCACCGGAGAAGCCAGTATTCTAGAGGCTATTTCAGCCAAGCCTTGAACACGTGCATACAAATCCCTCACCGGAGGTGCCAGTATTCTAGGGGCTTATTCAGCCAAGCCCTAACCACATGCGTGCATGATCACACTGGCGCAAAGCACATAACACAATTGATGCTAGCGCACGGCCGAGCGGTCATGCGCACCTTTTATAGTAGAAGCTACAGGACCTTCCAGGAAAGGACCAATGAAAACTGTTTTCCAGAACACAAGCAGTTTCAGGACCTTCCTGGTGAACCAATGGGAGTCTCTGCTGTAACCGAGAATGTGACCCTGATCTCCAAGGGAGAATTTGCCCTGGGCATGCTCAATGGAGAAACGCAGGACTTAGTCCCAAGACTGCCTGCTCCACACTGTTATGATAAGAGAACCTGAAGAGGCAGCACCAAGCCTCTGCACAGTATTACACTGAGCGAGACGCTGGGAACCGACGTCTCTGCTGCGCAGCTCCACTGCGGCCCCAGATGGATGGGGGACCGCAGATGGACTAGTTTGGGATTCCCCATGTGCAGCAGCGGGAACTCAATCCCTAACAACAGTACCCTTTTTGATCTTGTTAATATTGTGTAATCCCAGACTGAGCCTGAGAGCGTCAGTGTCTGCCTCCTGAAATATATACCGGACATTTAGAATTTTTTTAGACTATACAGGAGCTCGCTTGCCCAGAAAATAGTGTGCTATCATAAAGAGTCTTCTGGCTGAAGAAGGCTGGAAGCTCCCTTTACTGGAGTAGGTAACTGCTTTTAAAGCTGGAGCATCAGAAATAGATTTTGTCTTACATTGCAGAAACACCTCCATCTACAGTGGTTGGACAAAATAATGTCAACACCTGAAACAACAACAAAAATTATTTAATATGGTGTAGGTCCACATTTTGCGGTAATCTACGAGGTATGGATTCGTACAAGGTGTGAATTAATTCCAAAGGAATTTAGTCCATCTTCAGTTAAAACCCTCCCAGTTTTTAGCGATGAAGGCGGTGGAATCAACATCTAACTTGAATCTCTGAAATCGAACATAAATGCTCTTAATGTGAGTCTGTGATTGTGGGGGCCAGATGAATGCTCAACTTCATTACAATGTTCCCTCTGGCATGATTTTTTAAACGATTGTACCTGTATAATTGGTGCATTATCATCCTGAAATATGGCGTTCCCCCACCGGAACAGTGCTTGAAACCATAGATGCACTTGTCGGGCCAAAATGCCTAAATAATCGCGGCTGTTAAATCTTCCATGAGGATATCATTGGCCCTTCGGATCTCCATGAAATAGCAACCCAGATAATCACAGAACTTCCGCCATGTTTTACGTTTGGGAGAAGACAGTCTGGACGGAATGCTTCTTTCGGCTGTCTCCCAAACGTATACTCATCCGAGGTCGGAAATAGGGTAAACAATGATTCTTCTGAGAATAATACATGTTTCCACTGATTGAGGGAACAATTCGGAGGTTTCTACACCACTCTAAATGCTTGAAAAAATTGTCATTGACAGCAATCGGTTTTTGAATTGCAGATCTTCCGTGGAATACAGATTTGTTCAGCTCTCGACAAAGCTTTTTGTGGAAACGGTGTTCTGTAGGTGTTCATTGAGCTCACAGTGATTTTCTGAGCCGGGGTCTTGCGATCCTCTCTCACATTTAACAGTCCGATGTTCTCTCTCAGTCAACTTTGGACTTTCGGCCATACCTGTGCTTTACTGCGAATGGTTTTCCTTCTGTTTCAAGTGCAGTCATTACTTTGGAGACAGTACCTCTTGAAAACATTCGGGCACTTTTGGTTACACTAGCGCCGGCCATCCGAGCACCAACAATTTTGCCTCTTTGAAAATCCGAGAGGTCTGCCATTGGTATCAGTTTCTCCTAAATGTTCTTACAATTATGCAAAACAAACAGTTAATTGACAAACATATATACATAACACAAATAATCAACTACAAAACATTACCATATATCACGGTTTGCATGTTTGTAACATTTTCGAAGAGATGATGCAAAACGTTAGGTGTTTCCATTATTTTTTATATCGCCTCTCTTCTGAAGTTTCAAAAAATGCAAGGACTGAGTTGTCAGTGCTGCTCCTGGTCAGAAACAACATCTTTCCTTGTGTTCTTCACCCCCACCAAAAGTGAAGGATGTGGCAGCCGACACTTCATATTACTCCATGGAGCTCCTTTCACATACTAGGCCTGGGTTATCAAGTGAAATCCTGAATTCCCCAGTCCAACATGAATCACCAGATGGAGTGCCCCATCATGATGACAGCCACTGTAATGATTCTGCTGGTACATTCACCCAGAGCACTACATTTCCCTCGCATCTACTGCTCCAAATCTGACCCTGATGAAACTCAGGTGCCCCAATTACATTGAAGAGGAGGTGATGGATGACCCGTTGTTGACATGATTGACATCCATTTAGGGAAGAGGGTGCCACTTGCAATAGCTCAGAAGGAGAAGGATCCGCAGCAGGCATCGACATCACAGCAGTGGTTATATGGCAGGGGGCCCCTAGCAGTCCAAAAAGGTGTTAAAAAAACAAAAGAGGTTGCAGGACAGCTTGGCCAGACGTCAAATTTGCACAGCTTGCAAGCCCTGAAAATTGATACCATAGTAGGAAGAGTCCAGTGACACTTTTTTGACCGAAATCCTATTTAGGTTATCTGTAAACAGGCGAAGGACCTTTAGCAGAGGGAAAAATCTCAGAAATTAGAATACCAGTTGCATGCTTAGACATTTCATGAACATGCACTTGGATCACCTGCCAAGGCAGTGGGATACTCGTACCGGACCGGTGTCTAAATGGGATGTTCACAGCGGCAGTGACCCGTCCGTGGCCATGGACGTCTAATAAAAGGGGAATATGTACAGGGATGATAGAGTTTGTAGTAAGGTATTCGTGACGCCTCCGTGGTTTCTGGTCAGAGGTGAAAAGTGCTGCAGTGCAGATCCTCTGGGACAGATGGTGTGATGCAGCAGAGTAGGAAAAGCTTCCCACAAGTGAAGCTTGTCCCAGGGCAGAGAAATGGAATTTAAAGTAATGGTGCGAAAGATGTAGCAGAGTGGAGTGTGTTTTGCAGAAAGGACTTCAGGAGACACAGCCAGATCAGTTTCCAAAACTTTATCACAGTTTGTGCAGGTAAAGTGTCCAGGGCACCGATACGATGGTGCTGGAGTCGGACGGCCGGAAGCAATTTGGAATCCCCCTTTTCCCCAGGTGGGATGTGAGGTCTCCTTTCTAGCGCTATTCTCTGAGGCACTGGCTGCTATAAGCTCCGTCCAAGTTCCTCTCTCTGTCTCTTGTCTATTTAGAACTTCACTCCTCATAACAGGTAGCTGTAACCTGCTTCAGGAATCACTCACTTATGGAGTCTCTGGCTCACATGTGCTTCTGCTATGTATACAGTAATTAGTTGAGGCAGAGAACCTGCTTCTCCTTCCCTCCGATTCTGCTGCTGGGACTTTAGTTTACCACTCAGCCTCGGACTCCGGGGTTCGGTTCTGGCGCTCCGACCTGGGGGTGAGCTCTCTAATAGCCCCTCTTTTTACCAGCTTGTCTCCACACATCTCTCCTCTCTTGTCCCTCCAGCCATACTCACTAACACCTCCCCCACCAAATGTTCTCGAGGAGCTCTCCAGAAATCAGGTGTTGGATCTCCTGGTCCGGAGTAGGTAAGGTGTTGTATCTGTTTTTAAACCTGTTAAAGGGATCCTTCCTTGCTTTCAGGCATGATATCACTCCCCCCTGGAGGGAGGCAATGTCACTGTGGCAACCAAACTCCTGGGTGCCACACACTTGCAAGCGTGGACAGACTACAAAACGTACAAATCTCCCCCCCAGGGCCGGCGTTAGCACCTGGAGCACCTGGGCAAGTGCTGGTTCCCTGAGCAGTGGAAGGGGGGGCCGACTCGGGCGATGACACTGGCAAAGGGCCCCTCATTGGGACCAAAATTTGTCTCTGACGGTGGGTTGGGCTGACTCGCCGACAGACACACCGGCGTACTATGAGGGGCCCTGTGCCAGTGATGTCACAACCGAGTCGGCCCCCCCTGCTTGCTAAGGGCCCCAACACTTGAAATACTTACCTCTCCATTCTCCACCACTGTGAAGTCTTCCGCGTTTCCTGACAGTAACATTCAGGTTACAGAGCACAATGACATCACATCTGTACTCCCTCTGCCTAAACAGTCCATCTGCAGAGAGCTGTAAGATGGTGACGCTGAGGAGTCGAGAGTAGAGCAGTGCACAGCGAGGAGAGGTATTTAATTTTTTGTAATGTTTTGGAGGAATATATGGGGAGCATTTTACACTGGAT
Organism: Oophaga sylvatica; assembly: GCA_033576555.1. Lineage (NCBI taxonomy): Eukaryota > Metazoa > Chordata > Amphibia > Anura > Dendrobatidae > Oophaga > Oophaga sylvatica. The sequence continues at coordinate 104,832 of JARQOD010000671.1, forward strand.
CATTAATAATTGGGCCATTATATATGGAGCTTTCTTTGGCCCATATACTGGAGAATTGTAAATGGGCAGATCAGACACTGGAGCAGCATTTATGTGGCCCATTACACACTGGAACATTAATAATAGGGCCCATTATATATATAGCTTTCTTTTGGCCTATAAGACACTGGAGCATCATCCATGGGGCCCATCATATACTGGAGTATTGTAAATGGGGCAGATCAGACACTGGAGCAGCATTTATGTGGCCCATTACACACTGTAACATTAATAATGGGGCCATTATATATGGAGCTTTGTTTTAGCCCATAACAAACTGGAGCATCATCCATGGGGCCCATCATACACTGGAGTATTGTAAATGAGGGACATCAGACAAAGGACAGCATTTCCGGGGCCCATTATACACTGGTACATTAATAATTGGGCCCATTATATATGGAGCTTTCTTTTGGCCCATAAAACACTGGAGCATCACCCATGGGGCCCATCATGTATTGGAGCATTCTAAATGGTTAGATCAGACACTGGAGCAGCATTTACGTGGCCCATTACACACTGGAACATTAATAATTGGGCCCATTATATATAGAGCTTTTCTTTTGGCCCATAAGATACTGGAGCAGCTTCCATGGGGCCCATCAATACTGGAGTATTGTAAATAGGGGACATCAGACTCTGGAGAAACATTTCCAAGGTGCATTATTCACTGGTAAATTAATAATGGGGCCATTTATATATTGGAGCTTTGTTTTGGCCCATAAGATACTGGAGCAGCATCCATGGGGCCCATCATATACTGGAGCTTTTGAAATGGGGGACATCAGACACTGGAGCAGCATTTACCTGGCCCATTACACAGTGGAACATTAATAATTGGGGCCCATCATATATGGAGCTTTCTTTTGGCCCATAACACACTGGAGCAGCATCCATGGGGCCCATCATAAACTGGAGTATTGTAAATGGGGGACATCAGACACAGAGCAGCATTTCCAGTGCCCATTATACAATGGTACATTAATAATGGGGCCATTTATATATGGAGCTTTGTTTTGGCCAATAAGACACAGGAGCAGCATCCATGGGGCCCATCATGTATTGGATCATTCTAAATGGGGAACATCAGACACAGGAGCAGCATTTTCTGGGCCCATTATACACTGGAACATTAATAATGGGGCCATTTATATATGGAGCTTTGTATTTGCCCATAAGACACTGAGCAGCATCCATGGGGCCCATCATATACTGGACTATTGTAAAATGGGGCACATAAGACACAGAGCAGCATCCATGGGGCCCATCATGTATTGATCATTCTAAATGGGGAACATCAGACACAGGAGCAGCATTTTCTGGCCCATTATACACTGGAACATTAATAATGGGCCATTTATATATGGAGCTTTGTATTGGCCCATAACACACTGGAGCATCATCCATGCGGCCCATCATGTATTGGAGCATTCTAAATGGGTTAGATCAGACACTGGAGCAGCATTTACGTGGCCCATTACACACTGGAACATTAATAAGGGACCCATAATATATGGAGCTTTGTATTGGCCCATAAGACACTGGAGCAGCATCCATGGGCCCATCATATACTGGAGTATTTTTTAAATGGGGGACGTCAGATACTGGAGCAGCATTTCCAGGGCCCATTATACACTGGTACATTAATAATTGGGCCATTTATATATGGAGCTTAGTTTTGGCCCATAAGACACTGAAGCAGCATCCATGGGGCCCATCACATACTGGAGTATTGTAAATGGGGGACATCAGACACAGAGCAGCATTTCCAGGGCCCATTATACACTGGTACATTAATAATGGGGCCATTTATAATATGGATATTTGTTTTGGCCAATAAGACACAGGAGCAGAATCCATGGGGCCTATCATGTATTGGATCATTCTAAATGGGGACAACAGACACTGGAGCAGCATTAATGTGGCCCATTACACACTGGAATATTTAATAATAGGGCACATTATATATGGAGCTTTGTATTGGCCCATAAGACACTGGAGCAGCATCCATGGGCCCATCATATACTGGAGTATTGTAAATGGGGCACATAAGACACTGGAGCAGTATCCATGGGGGGCATCATATACTGGAGTATTGTAAATGGGGTACATCAACACTGAGCAGCATCCATGGGGCCCATCATGTATTGCAGCAATCCAAATGGGTTAGATCAGACACTGGAGCAGCATTTACGTTCGCCCATTACACACTGTAACATAATAATTGGGCCCATTATATATGGAGCTTTGCATTGGCCCATAAGACACTGGAGTACATCCATGGGGCCCATCATATACTGGAGTATGTAAATGGGGCATATAAGACACTGGAGCAGCATCCATGGGGCCCATCATGTATTGGAGCAATCCAAATTAGGCAAATCAGACACTGGAACATTAATAATTGGGGCCCATTATATATGGAGCTTTCTTTTGGCCCATAAGACACGGAGCAGCATCCATGGGACCATCATATACTGGAGTATTGTAAATGGGGGGCATCTGTCACTGGAGCAGCATTTATGTGGCCCATTGCAGACTGAAACATAAATAATGGGGCCCATTATATATGGAGCTTTGTTTTGGCCCATAATACACTGGAGCAGCATCCATGGGGCCCATCATATACTGGAGTATTGTAAATGGGGGACATCAGACACTGGAGCAGCATTTGCAGGGCCCATTATACACTGGTACATTAATAATGGGGCCCATTATATACTGTATGGGCTTGTTTTTGGCCCATCATACACTGGAGCATCATCCATGGGCCCATCATGTACTGGAGAATCATATGGGGTTCATTATTCATGGGGCATCATATAGGGTATGGAGCATCATATGGGGCCTATTCTGTTTGGAGCATTATATGGGGCTCATTATTCTGTTCACCGCTCACCGCTTCAATTTTGAATAAATCCCCATCTCTGTCACCAGCAAAGCCCCCCCACACCATCACACCACCTCCTCCATGCTTCACGGTGGGAACCAGGCATGTAGAGTCCATCCGTTCACCTTCTCTGCGTGCAAAGCAGTAATCAAAGCAAAAAGTGGCTACTTTGAAGAACCTAGAATATAAGACATATTGTCAGTTGTTTCACACTTTTTTGTAAAGTGTAATGTATAATTCCATATGTGTTAATTCATAGTTTTGATGCCTTCAGTGTGATTCTACAATTTTCACAGTCATGAAAATACAGAAAAATCGTTGAATGAGCAGGTGTGTCCAAACTTTTGGTCTGTACTGTAGATATCAGTCATGTCATGTAAGAAGTGAAGTATTTTTCGCTGTACTATACCTATATTTCTCTGCTGTATCGGAGAATCATGAATTGTGGTATGTGTTAAAGAGGCCGACTGACACTCTTTGGCCCGGGCCCACGAAAATCGGGAACCATCCTTACTCCCCCCCCCACAAGCTGGGCCAAATAACCACCATTTTTCAATGCGTAACTATTATTATACAGTAAAATAAGGTAGACAAGCATAAGTAATAATGATTGATGTCGTTGGCATTGAAATGGGCACTGTATGTGTGTTTACTGTCCTCCACTCCCTACCGACATTGCTTCCCCATTGACTTGCATTGGGTTTCGTGTTTCGGTCGACCCACAGACTTTTCCCGATAGTTGGCCTATTTCACTCTACCCGACTTTTACGAAAGTCAGGTTTCATGAAACTCGACTCGACCTGAAAAAAGGGAAAGTCGCTCATCTCTACTGACTCATCATTAAAAATCTGTGGCTAGACCTCAAAAAAGCAGAGGATGGAAGACGACTAGAGTTGAGCGATACTTTCCGATATCCAAAAGTATCGGAATCGGAATGGTATCGCCGATACCCAAAAAATATTGGCGATACCCGATACCGATACCGGAAATCCAATGTAAGTCTATGGGAACAAAATATCGGAATTAAAAAAAACCCATTCTTGCCTTGTTGGTTAATTGTACATGAAGGAAAACAACAAAGAGTAATGTAGAATGTATTGGGGAAGGTTGAGGAGTAGAGTTGAGCGATACTTTCCGATATCCAAAAGTATCGGAATCGGAATGGTATCGCCGATATCACTAAAATATCGGCGATACCCGATACCGATACCGGAAGTCCCATGTAAGTCTATGGGAACAAAATATCGCAACTAAAAAAACCTCTTTCTTTCCTTGTAAACACTAAATATACACACATAGAATACATATATATATATATATATACATGTCATTGTGACATGTATATATACATATATGTATAGTTTATACACTTCTACATAGTAAAATATCCTCTGATTCAATTGCCGGGTAAAGCCGGCATCTGTGAAAAGACAGAAGCACCCGACATGAAATGACACTTGGTGTACATAGGGTTAACCATGTCTTTTCATGTCCTTTGCTATCTGATTTGCACAAACAATTACATCAGTCTATGTGTGCAAAATTTCACACCTGTAGGGGTTAATTAAAGGTGTAAATTCGTTGTAAAAAAAAAACGGACTTTTTTGCTACGAATTTACACTTTTAATTAACCCCTACAGGTGTGAAATTTTGCACACTTACACTCATGTAATTGTTTGTGCAAATCAGATATCAAACTACTGTACATGAAAAGACATGGTTAACCCTATGTACACCAAGTGTCATTTCATGTCGGGTTCTGCATTTTCACAAAAGCCGGCAATTGAATTAGCGGCTATTATACTATGTAGAAGTGTATGAACTATAAATATAAATATATATATATATGTGTCACAAATTCAATGACATGTATATATATATATATGAGGTGTAAAATTGCTGAAAAAAAATGCGTGGGCTCCCGCCCTATTTTCACAACCAGACAGACAAAGCCAGTGAGTGGGGGCAGATAATAATAGCCCAGAGAGGGACCATTTTTTTTGGCCCCCCCCGGCTACTTAACATCTGCCCCCAGACACCCCAGAAAGGGCAAATCTCTAATTAGATTTGTGTTATGTTTCGGTAGCTGAGGAGTGCAGGTAAAAAAGGCAATACACCAGAGCAGTTGGAATCTATGAGATTGCAGTACCCTGACTAACCACCACAACTAGAGGCAGCCGTGGAGCGTTCCTACGTTGGTCCTAGACGCCACGTCACAGCCTGAGAAACTAACTACACCTAAAGATAGAAATAGGAAAGCTATCTGCCCCGGAGCAGAACCCCAAAGATAATAGAAAGCCCCCAAACATGTAATGGCGGTTAGACAAGAGGAAATACTGACACAGAAAGAAAATAGTATGAGCAAACGCTGGGGCCCAAACTATCTAAATAGAAAAGGATAGGAAGGGTACTTACTGCAATCCCAGAAAACCCTGAAAAGCACCAACTCTACTAATTTCAAAATCACCTGAGATCACACGACCTCTACCACCTAAATTAGTTCTCTGGTGTAACAAAATCAAAACAGCAGCCACTGAAAAAACTGGAAAAAGCAAAAGTACAAAACTCAGTGGCTGAACTAAACAGAGAGGACAAAAGCCCCGGAGGGGACCCTGAAGGCCCCCACAGAAGTGCAGGACAAAATGCAAAAATACAGCAAAAACACAAAAGAAGAAAATGTCTTATCTGTTAGCAGGAGATGCAGACACGACACAGCAGGCTACAAGGGAAACTGGAAAGAAGGATTCAGACCAGAACAATTGATCACCGGCAACCCTGATGGAAAATGACTCCCTTATATAAGACCAGTCAGTAACACCTGATTCCCAGTCCTCACAATCTTCACTAGCACCGCTTGTAACCACCAGAGGGAGCCTCTGCTCAGAACTCATCTCAAACCCATTCACAACAGATTTGCCCTTTCTGGCACTTTGCCCGTCTATTCCCATTGTCCTGTAGCGGTGGCGAATGGGTTAATAAGGGTTAAAATGACCTTGCAATTGAAAGGTCACTTTAAGCCAGGTTAATAATTGAGAGCTGTCAATTAGACAACTATCAATTATTAATCCTATTGTATGAAAGAAAAATCAAACACACACACTTTAATAAAAAAGAAGTTTAATGAAATAATCGCACAGTTTTTGACCATATTTTATTTACCTGCTAAAACCATTTCCTGTAATAAAAATAAAATAATAAAGCAAAATTATTCTTACCAATCCGATGCACAGTCAGGTCCCACGGTGTAATCCTTCAGAAAGGGTTAATGTTTACTGCAGGGACCGCAGCTAATGCTGCAGCCTCACAGTAAACCCCCAAATGAATGAGCTCCTCTCCTGGCTGACAGGAGAGGAAGTGGAAAGCTTAATTGATTGCTTTCCACTTTCACTTCAGGTCAGCTAGGGACACCATCAGTGACGTCAGAGGGAACTGATTAACAAAAATAGGGGTTCCCTTCGAATAAAAAATGGCGTGGGGTCCCCCCTATTTTTGTTAACCAGCCAGATGAAGCAGACCGCTGAGGCCTGGATTTTCAGGCTGTTAAGGAGCCAAGATCCATGGACCTTGCCAGCCTGATAATACCAGGCCACAGCAATCTGCATATCTTGGCTGATTAACAAAAATAGGGGATCCCCTCGAAAAAAATTGGCGTGGGGTCCCCCTTATTTTTGTTAACCAGCCAGATGAAGCAGACCGCTGAGGCCTGGTTTTTCAGGCTGGTAAGGATCCAATATCCATGGACCTTGCAAGCCTGATAATACCAGGCCACAGCAGTCTGCTTAGCTTGGCTGGTTAACAAAACTAGGGGATCCCCTCGAAAAAAAAAACGGCGTAGGGGTCCCCCTCTTTTTGTTAACCAGCCAAGTAAAATGCAGACTGCTGCGGCCTGGTATTAAAAGACTGTCAAGGCCCATGGATTTTGGCCCTCAACAGCCTGATAATACCAGGCTACAGCAGCCCCACATTTGGCGCATCAAAAGATGTGCCAATTGTGGCACTTTACCCGGCTCTTCCCACTGCCCTGTAGCGGTGGCAAGTGGGGTAATAAGGGGTTAATGTCACCGTTGATTGCACGGTGACAATAAGCCCGGTTAATAATGGAGAGGTGTCAATAAGACACCGATCCATTATTAATCCCAAAGTTATTAAATGTATAAAAAAAAGACAAAGCAAGAAAAAAGTATTTTAATGAAATAAAAGAGACAACACAGTTTTCATTTCTTTTATTATACTCTCATTCCTGCGACGCCATCGATCTCCTGTAAAAAAAGAAAAAAAACAAACCAACAGTATACCACCTGTCCGACGCAGTCCATAGTAACGACAGTCCCACGACGATCCAGCTCTGCTACATCGCAATGACAGGCAGAGTCTGTCATCGCGACGCAGCACAGCTGATTACCTGCTTCCCCGGCGGTGACGTCATCGGACTGACTGCTTTACGGCCGGGATTACCCAGCAGTCACTGCAGTTATCGCGAGAAACTGCATGTGACCGCCGGGGAGAAGAGGATGGCGGCCATCAAGCAGTCCAGCCCGTGACCGCCGGAGATCTTCTGCCAGGTAAGTGCCGCTGACTCCTGACAGACCCGACCGACGGATACTGACAGTGACAGTGACAATCCCGATTCCGGTATCCGATATGACGAAAATATCGGTACTCGGAATCGAAAGCCCGATACAGCTAATATCGGCCGATACCCGATATTTGCAGTATCGGAATGCTCAACACTAGTCTCTACCGATAGTACAATCCATGTGGCTCACGATGTAGACGATGTACTGGTTAATTATTTATTGTGAATGATGTGTAATGCTATATGTTAATTGTACTTGTGATGCTTTTATATCATTCTGTATGAGTTTTAAATCATAGAAATGTATTTGCGCTGTATTTAATGATACTTTTATATTATTCTGTGCAAATTTTTATATTATTGAAATGTCTTTGAGGTGTGTTTAGTTATTACAATAAAATCTCTTAAACTTTCACAATACCGCGTCTTTGCTTTTTTTACAGACATATAAAACATCCGATTTTATACTGGTTGATGTTGTAACACGGCCATATGCATAATATGCCCGTACAATGAGATGGGGTTATAAGTCTCATATAAAATCACAATCTTATAGCTGGGGATATAAAGTGGGAATCATTGTAGCCAGTAAATACGATGCTAGGATATAAATCCGTATCAAATGCTGCAGAAGCACACACTCATTTTGGGCTATGGAGCCCTCATGCTATCAAATAAAAATACATGAAATATACAATACTATAAAATCACACTATCAAAATGTGTTATAAGTCTCCTATAAGATGAGAATCTTACTGACATGATATAAATTGTGAATCAAATAAATACATTGCTGAGGAATATAAAAGCATATCAAAATGAGAATCAGATACACAGCTACTACGAAGGACTTGGTAACACAACAGCTTTGATATCCCAAGAATATCAAATCACAATCAAGAGGACATCAAATTGATAGGGGGGGCCACCTGTCAAATTCAGTTTGACGAGACATCCAGTATATAATAATAATCTTTATTTTATATAGCGCTAACAGATTCCGCAGCGCTTTACAGTTTTGCACACATTATCGTCGCTGTCCCCGATGGGCTCACAATCTAGATTCCCTATCAGTATGTTTTTGGAGTGTGGGAGGAAACCGGAGTACCCGGAGGAAACCCACGCAAACACAGGAGAACATACAAACTCCTTGCAGATGTTGTCCTAGGTGGGATTTGAACCCAGGACTCCAGCGCTGCAAGGCTGTAGTGCTATCCACTGAGCCACCGTGCTGCCCAGTATATACACTACTAATGTCAGCCAGATACCCTCATTAATAAAACGGTACATAAAGAGTTAAATAAAGACACACACTCAAACACACGAAATCTGGGTGAAATGCAATATCTGTTTATTTTTCAAAAAATTAAAAACAAAAATTGTGTGGGCTCCCGTTTAATTTTCATAATCAGCATAGGAAAAGCCAACGGCTGAGGGCTGATGTTAATATTCTGGGAAGGAGCCAATAGCCATAAATGTTCCCAGGCTATTAATATCAGCTCACAGATGTTTGCTTAGTCTTTACTGGCTATTTTGCAGAAGAACCCCAGAAAAAATTGACATGGGGTCACCGTAAAAAAGCAAACCTTCAAAGGATAGGCTGACAACTGCAGGCTGATATTAATAGCCTGGGAAGGGGCCATGGATATTGGCCCCCTAGGCTAAAGATATCAGCGCTCAGATGCCTCAGAAATGGGGCATCTTACAGATGCGTCAATTCTGGCACTTTGCCTTGCTCTTCCCACTTGCCCTGTAGAGCTGGCAAGTGGGGTAATATTTGTGTGGTTGATATCACCTTTGTATTGTCCGGTGACATCAAGCCCACGGCTTAGTAATGGAGAGACATCTATAAGACACCTATTGATCACTAATCCTATAGTTATACAGTCAATAAAGACACAACCAGAGTAATGACTTTTATTAATCTTAATTAACTATACCTACTGCATCACCTAATCTCCGACTCCCTCATCTCCTGCAACAAAAATAAAATAATAAACCAACACATACTACTTCCTGTCTGCCGTACTCCATTTACCGACTGTTCCACGACAATCTCACGTGTAGAACAGTCACATCAAGAGATGTGCCTGCCCGACCCAGCCTCCCGTGATACACTGACAGGAGCTAATATCTCCCGCAGTGTATAACTGAGCCACCGTGAGAGTTCACTGGAGTTCATCACTCCGGTGCTCTCACTTTACGGCAGTATCGCTGTGTGAAAACTATCCAACGCCGAAATGCCGTAAGTGACAGCACGGAGCCGATCAGCTGATCCACCACGGGGGCGATTATCTCCTGTCAGTGTATCGCCAATCGTGTAGAGCGGTCACATCTCCCGATGTGACTGTACTGCACGTGAGATTTCCGTGGGACAATCTGAATTACCTTGGACTACAGCAGACAGGGAGTATATATTGGTTTATTAATTTACGTTATTTCTAGGAGAAGACGGCGTCGGGGATTTGGTGTGCGGTGAGTGTAATGTGTTTTTATTTCTATGTGAATATGTATATATTATGTATCACTATGTATGTATTATGTGAATAATGAATATATATGTAATTTTCCTTTTTTCTTTTAACAGTGAGCACAGGTGCCGGCAGATGATACTACTCTCCCATCAGCCGCACCTGCTGTCACTGTTATCAGTGACGCCAGAGATAGCCTGATGGGAGCAGTAGTTTCATCAGGCCAAGCCTGCTTCACCGCTGCAGGTCACAATCTGACATCTTCCAGCATGATCCCACAGCACTGTGACCGACAGTACCAGCAGTAGCATTACCGCATACACAGACCCCCTCCACAGCCGCAGACACCTGCACACAGCCACACACAAACACAGCATTTTATGAGAAATAGACCTGATGATGCTGTGCTGCCAGCCAATCACTGAAATACAACAGCCAACATTGCTGCGGCATCACAGTGCATGGCAGACAATCCCTACATGTTCATTGGCTCTCTAAACATGCAGAGAGGGGACCTGTGCTCCAGCCGAGCAACTCCTTCAATACTCGGCGAGCTCTGAGCATCGCGAGCACTGAATAGTGGCAAGCATGCTCGCTCATCACAAGTTTTTATTTCTCTTCTTATGATAATTCTCCATCTTTCGATAACTCCGCTGTCGCTATGGAGTGAGTGTGACTATGTGGAGTGAGTGTGGCTATGTGGAGTGAGTGTGGTTATGTGGAGTAGGCATGGCTATGTGAGTGGGCATGTTATGTGGAGTGAGTGTGGCTATATGGAGTGAGTGTTGCTATATGGAGTGAGTGTGACTATGTGGAGTGAGTGTGGCTATGTGGAGTGAGTGTGACTATGTGGAGTGAGTGTGGCTATATGGAGTGAGTGTGGCTGTGGAGTGGGTGTGGCTTGTGGAGTGAGTGTGGCTATGTGGAGTGAGTGTGGCTATGTGGAGTGAGTGTGGCTATATGGAGTGAGTGTGGCTATGTGGAGTGAGTGTGGCTATGTGGAGTGAGTGTGGCTATGGGAGTGGGTGTGGCTATGTGGAGTGAGTGTGGCTATATGGAGTGATGTGTGGCTATGTGGAATGAGTGGTGGCTATGTGGAGTTTGTGTGGCTATATGGAGTGAGTGTGGCTATTGGTAGAGTGTGTGTGGCTATGTGGAGTGAGTGTGGCTATATGGAGTGAGTGTGGCTATGTGGAGTGGTGTGGCTATGTGGAGTTTGTGTGGCTATATGGAGTGAGTGCGGCTATGTGGAGTGAGTGTGGCTATGTGGAGTGAGTGTGGCTATATGGAGTGAGTGTGGCTATGTGGAGTGAGTGTGGCTATGTGGAGTGAGTGTGGCTATATGGAGTGAGTGTGGCTATGTGGAGTGAGTGTGGCTATGTGGAGTGAGTGTGGCTATATGGAGTGAGTGTGGCTATGTGGAGTGAGTGTGGCTATGTGAAGTGAGTGTGGCTATGTGGAGTGAGTGTGGCTATGGGAGTGAGTGTGGCTTTGTGGAGTGAGTGTGGCTATGTGGAGTGAGTGTGGCTATGTGGAGTGAGTGTGGCTTTGTGGAGTGAGTGTTGCTTTGTGGAGTGAGTGTGGCTTGTGGAGTGAGTGTGGCTATGTGGAGTGAGTGTGGCTATGTGGAGTGAGTGTGGCTATGTGGGCAGTGAGTGTGGCTTTGTGGGAGTGCAGGAGTGTGTGGCTTTGTGGAGTGAGTGTGGCTATGATGGGAGTGAGGCTTGTGGGAGTGGCTTTGTGAGTGTGCTATGTGAGTGAGTGGCTTGGATGGTGGCATGGTGAGTGTGGCTATGTGGAGTGAGTGTGGCTTTGTGGAGTGAGTGTGGCTATGTTGAGTGGGTGTGGCTTGATACACACATACTGTACATACACTCAACTTTTTGTATATATAGATATATATAAACTGAATATCATGTAATCAAAGTTAAATATTCAGAATTTTGTACAAGGATTTTAAAACATTAGTTTGTTTATGATTAATGATGACTTTACTTTTCTTCTCCTTTCTCTGATTTCTACTATAATAGGTTCCCGTGTCTAAATGCTCTGAACAGTGTCCTCCAGGTTACAAGAGAACTCTAAAGATAGGAATACATAAATGCTGCTTTCTATGTATGAAATGCTCAGAGGGAGAAATATCCAATGAAAACAGGTAAAAAGTCTTAATATAAATTGAATAAGTATGATTATTGCAACATTGTGATTGCTTAAAAAAGAGGAAAGTCAATTACAAAAGATTGATTGTATTTACAAAATTTTAACTATATGAATCTTAATTCTAAACAAAATACAGAATTCTAGACAAAACAAACAAAATATTTTAAAATGCGCTCAATAATAATAAATAATAATAATAATAATACTTGTAGATAAAGATTGCTTCTACATCTCTTCCTCGACAAGTTTCTCCATAATTGGTTCATCAGGAGGCCAGAATTTGTATTAATAAGAGGTACAAATGCTAAAGATGATCATAAGCCCATTTTGGTATGCCTAAAACACAAAGGAAATGTGTCATCTTTAACTTTATGCCTTTTAGAGATCAATTCATCTTCGCCTTGCCTAAAGGGAACCTGTCACCAGGTGTTGCAGATATGAGATAAGGCCACCACCTTTCAGGCCTGATACAGAGCATTCTATAATGCTGTATATAAGCCCCTAACCCGACCTATAAGAGAAGAAAAACAATATTATACTCACCTGTGGGGTGGTCCATTCCGAGGGGTGTCGATGTTCTTGGTCCATCACCTCCCATCTTCTTAATATCACCGTCCTCCTTCTTGTTTCTTGTGGATGGTGCGTCCCTGCATCATCCACACAGTCTCCTCGGCATTGAGCTCCTGTGTAGGCGTACTTCTCTGCTCTGTTGAGGGCAGATCAAAGTACTGAAGTGCTCATGTGCCGGTAGCCCATATGCACAGCGGATCACCCTATTTTCCTCCAAATGCAAAAAAGAGCATTGAAAGTACCTTAGGAAAGAGTGTTAAAAAATAAATACAGTGTTATTGTCTGCGGAACGCACCTAATAAATAATGTAGAGAGGGGCGTTCTCAGCCCGGGGTCCACCATGCAGGCAGAGCCTGCTGCTAGTAAGGTGACGTAAGTAATGAACTCTGTTATCCACAGAGTCACTAAATAAACGCCGTAGCGCGCTGTGGCAGTTAGTGTGAACTCTGTTAATCCACAGAGCCGCTAGCTGGAATGCCACAGCGCTATATGGAGATAAGTGCGAACTCAATTAGCTTCAGTGAGCCTCAAAGTAAAACGCTAGGCGCTGACTAGCGTTTTAAAACGACCCTGTTGCATCACAGGGCCGCTGAGAAACCCTACTAGGTCCAGTACACAGTTAAGGCTATGCGGATAGCAGTCCGTGATCATGCAGTCAGCACGCAAACAAGCAGCTCCTCACCGGAGTAGCCGGTATTCTAGAGGCTATTTCAGCCAAGCCCTGAACACGTGCATACAAATCTCCTCACCGGAGGAGCCGGTATTCTAGGGGCTTATTTCAGCCGAGCCCTAACCACATGTGTGCATGATCACACTGGCGCAAAGCACGTAACACAAATGATACTAGCGCATGTCCGCTAGGCCATGCAACCCTTTTATAGTAGAAAGTACAGGACCTACCAGAAAAGGACCAATGAGAAACTGTTCCAGAACACATTTAGTTTCAGGACCTTCCTGGTGGACCAATAGAAGCTGCTGCAGTACCTGAGCATGTGACCCCTGATCTCTAATGAGAGATCTTACCCTGGGCATGCTCAGACGGGGAAACGCAGGACTTAGGTCTAAAGACGTCTGATCGCCGCTGACCAGTACTGGCTACAACAGCAGAACCTGGAGAGGCAGCAGCAAGTCTCTGCACAGTATTAGACAGGGAGAGACGCTGGGACTGACGTCTTTTCTGAGCAGGCTCCACTGCGGTCAGAGATGGATGGGGGACCGCAGCGGGACTGGTTCGAAACTCCCCTTGTGCAGCAGTGAGAACTTGAACCCAAACATTACCCCCCCTCCTAGGGCCCCCCTTCTTTGGGCCTCGTTGCGCTCAAAGGTAGCGATGGGCTGCGGAGCGTGAACATGCTCGGCTGGCTCCCAGGACCTAACCTCAGGCCCACAACCCCTCCAATCCACCAAATAAAATTTTTTGCCCCGTACCAACTTAAGGGTATGCCACACTAAACAAGGTTGCTAACGAGATCGCTAAAAAACGTCACTATTTAGCGATCTCGTTAGTGACGCTGTTGTGTGTGGCATGTAGCAACGACTTGGCCCCTGCTGTGATCTCGCTGATCGTTCACTAGAGTTCTGGACCGTATTTAGATCGTTGGCGTCCCGCTGGTGACGCTATATCGCTGTGTCTGGCACCTTTTGTGAGCGATGTGCGCTGTTTTTTACATCGCAATGACCGTTAAAGTCGTTAACGAGATTGCTAAGTGTGGCAGCTACTAGCGACATTAAAACGATCACAAAAACGATCGCATTAGTATGCGTCGTTATTGTGATCGTTAGCGGGAGCGTTTAGTGTGGCAGTACCTTTACACCCAATGATAGCGTTCACCTCATGATCGTCAGTAGATGAACCAGACGTCCGGCAGAGGACTCGGAAAACCAGGAGATGGCCACGGGTTTCAAAAGGGACTGTGAAAGGTATCAGAGATACCAAGGTGAGGTGGAACGGCTAAGCGGTAAACTACAGGGTTTACCTGCTAAAGGATCTTAAAGGGGCCCAAATACCGAGGTGCCAACTTAGTAGACTCTACTCGCAGCCTGATGCTCCGGGCAGAGAGCCACACTAAGTCGCCTGGAGCAAATGTCGGAGCGGGGCACCGATGAGCGTCTGTGGAAGACCTCATCCTCTCCTTGGAGACCTGAATGGCATCCTGAGTGCAGTCTCAAATGTCCCGTGCCTCCACGGCCCAGTCTGCCACCCTGGAGTCGTCGGAAGACACGGGCATGGGCACCGGTACCCGCGGATGCTGACCGTAGTTTAAGAGGAATGGTGTCTGTCCGGTGGAGTCAGCCACAGCATTATTTAGAGCGAACTCAGCCCACGGTAGCAAGGATGCCCAGTCATCCTGCCTGGCAGAGACAAAATGTCGCAAGTATGTGACCAAGGTCTGGTTGGCTCTCTCTACCAACCCATTAGTCTCGGGATGATAAGCCGAAGAGAGATTTAACTCAATGCTGAGTAGATGACACAGCTCTTCCAGAACCGAGACGCAAATTGGGGACCTCGATCACTGACAATTTTGTCTGGCATTCCGTGTAGCCGGAAAATGTGCATGATAAATAATGCTACTAAGGCCCGTGTGGAAGGTAACCGTGGTAACGGCACCAAGTGTACCATTTTGGAGAAGTGGTCGGTTTTCACCCAGATGATGGTTCAGCCTCGAGACTTGGGTAAGCTCACCACAAAATCCATCCCAACCATCTCCCAGGGCCTGTCTGCCACCGTTAAAGGGAAAAGTAACCCAGCTGGCCGTTGACGAGGGGACTTATTCTTGGCGCAGGAGACGCATGCCTGAACGTATTCCCTGACGTCACGGACCATATGTGGCCACTAGAGTTGAGCAAAACAGGTCGGACACCTTCTAAAAATCGCTAACTTTCCCTAAAGTCGGGTTGCGCAGACCGAAGCCCGATCATAGCGTGAGGTCGGCCACGTGTTCGGCGACTTTATCGCGCCAGTCGGTTTCCCTGAATGCTAAAAGCGCCATATTTAAGCCAATAATGAAGGGCGCACACTGTGGGCAACGTGATGACACGTGCAGCCGCCACCACCATCTTATTGAAGGGCATTGCACTGATTGGCTGGCTTTCTGTGGCGTCACAGGGCATATAAAATGCCCTCACTGCGACCGCCATTTTACTTCAGCCAATCTTAGCGTAGGGAGACGTTGTTGCCGCTTGTTCTCATGAGGGAGAGCTTTAGGAATGCTGAAAAAAGACAAATCTGTGCTTCTGCTGATAGCGATTGTGCCCAGTTAGTGTGCAGTCACAGTGGTGCTTTTTTGTGGTGCAGCAGCACTGGTTCTTAGGCTGGCAGCCACTGACAGGGGAGGAATTGGTAGTGTGAAGCAGCAGTGCTGATTCTTACTGTGCACTCTGCTCTTTGCCATTGAGAGAGTAGACATTTTTTCAGTGCAGCAGCATATCCAATCTGTAGGCTGCCTGCTAGCTGTATAGCTGTGTGGACACTGCTGTGCTGACTGCTTTTTTCAAAGCAGCTACACAGCAGTAATGCTGAAATAATAATTTTCTGCACAGTTACTGAGCTTTCATTTTGGCCCACACCGTATAGAAGCTGTACGCTCCTCACACAGCACAGTGTGCCGGCTGGTATCACGTAGAAAAGCCTGCTATCTGTGCGTGTCTGTAAAACCATACCTGTTTTTTTTTTTTTTTGACCAAAAGTTTATACAATTGGTATCTTTTGATACAGTTGTGTTTTACTGCTGTCTGTATTACGGTGCAAAATCAATACTGAGCGAGCGTCTTTGTGTGACTACGGAAATCTATACAGAGATCACCAAATACCCAGCTTTATATACAGCTGTGCTCTACTGCTATAGTACACTTATCCTGATTCCTGATCTTACTATTGTGGTGTACTCCATACTGCAGCTGTGAGCGTGTGTGTTACCCCAGAAATATTTAGGGAGATTTAAAATTACACCCACACTGATTCCAGCTGTACGCTACTTATATAGTACAGTTTTACTAATTTTAAAATTCAGGTCTCCTCCATAGTGAGACTCTGACCAAATATCTACGGATATTTCTAATTACACCAACACTGTTCTCGCTACTAGTGATACACTATGTAAAATTCTACCACAGTGGTTTTTCACTCATTTTACATAATTGTAGTGCCTTACCTCCATCCTGAGACTCTGAGCACCTTTGTTTCTACCAAATATCTCGGATATTTCTAATTACACCAACACTGTTCTCAGCTGTACGCTAGTGATATACCACAGTTTTCCTCATTGTAAATTGGGCTACTCCTTCCTGAGATCTAGCACTGTTGCTACCAAATATTACGGATATTTCTAATTACACAACACTGTTCTCAGCTGTACGTAGTGATATACCACAGTTTTCTCATTGATTGGGCCTACCAGACTCTGAGCACCTTTGTTCCTACCAAATATCTACGGATATTTCTAATTACACCAACACTGTTCTCAGCTGTCTGTCATGTAACATTCCAGTGATATGACTCTACAGTTTCATAAATTCAATTGTGTTGGACTCCATACAGACCTGTGAGCGCCTGTGTTACTGACAAAAATATCCTCAAATTTCCAGAATTATCATTCACCTATACAGCTGCACTCTTCTGATACAGTATCATATATCTGCTGTTATTTTGGGAACATTTCACAAACATGAGTAGGTATGGTCTCAGACCCATAAGGTGGCGGTGGGGCAGTAGTACAGATGGTGGTGGTGGTGCATGTGCTGGTACTGCCAAAAGCACTATAGCTCCTGAGGCAGGAGGTCTTGATCCGGCGGCATTGTCTGGGTCCACAAGCCCTCGAACGCTATCTTTTCTGGGAGTAGGCAAACCTCTTTTAAAGCCGGAGCAACAGGAAAATGTTTTGTCTTACCTTGCTGAAGCAGGCTCCAGCTCTATGTCCTCCACTTCTCAAGTTTCAAAAAGTAGAAGCACTCAGTCCTCATTTGGTGCTTCTGGTCAGGAACAACCCCTTTCCTTTTGTCCTTCACCCCAAGTAAAGTGAAGGATGCGGAAGCCCGCAGTGCTGGTGATTACTCCATGGAGCTGTTTTCACATCCCATGCCAGGGTTAACAAGTCAAATCAGTAAAGATGTATATCTTCGTACCGTGTTAGCCAGTAGATAGAAAAATATTTAGAGTTGAGAGTCCTCAGTGGTTGATACCTTTTAATGGCTAACTGAAAAGATGGTAACAAATTGCAAGCTTTCGAGACTACTCAGGTCTCTTCATCAGGCTGAACTAATACAAAATCTGAAGAATCACATATTTATACACAAAAACACAGAAAAAATGCAATAGGTAAGACAAGTGATGTGAAGCAGAATAGTCATTATGGCAGAGGGATGAGCATAAATATTGGAACAGTTCATAGATAAGGAGAGAAAGTTTTATTACCCTCTGATTGGGGTCTGGTAATGTTTTGTGATGTTTTCACAGGGTATTTGGAGTAAATTCCCTAATTGATGTAATAGGCCATAAAACCATGTGACAGGTTCATTCCAGCATTAAGAGTGTCAAAGGTCACCATCAATTTGTATTCGCAAATTCTTCTCTGTCTCTGAGATGTGAATCTGCTTCTTAGTACCAGTATTTTCATATCTGACATGCTATGATCAGGGAGCAAAAATGTTTTGCCACAGGTAGATCCATTCTTTTTTCTCTTATTGTGTGGCGATGAGAATTCATCCTTGTTCTCAGTTTTTGCCCGGTCTCCCCCACATACAGACCCCCAGTTGGACATTTAGTACATATAATTAGGTACACAACATTAGATGTGATGCAACTGAAAGTACCTGGTATCTTGTAGTCCTGATGTGAGTTGGGGATCTTTATCTTGTCCGTGGTCATTATAAATGGACAGGTTTTGCATTTCTTCTGATTGCAAGGCAAGGTTCCTGCAGCTGTTGGGGAGGACAGGGAACTTCTGACAATGATGCTTCTTAGATTTGGGGGCTGTCTAAAACACAGTAGTGGGGGGTCTGGAAATATGGATTGTAACCGGGCATCTTTTTGTAGTAAAGGTTGTAGTTTCCGTGCAGCTCCCCTTAGCACCTCCAGATTTGGATTGTAGGTGACCACTAGAGGCACCCGGTTATTTTCTTCTTTAGCTTTGTAATGTAGCAGGTGATCCCTTGATATTCTGGTGGCTCTTGTAATTTGGTTTTCAATTGTTCTTGGATGGTAGCCCTGATTTAAAAAGGTCTTTCTAAGGCGACCAAGGTGTTCATCTCTATCCATGGGGTTGGAACATATACGGTTGTATCTGATGGCTTGGCTGTAGACAATAGAGTTTTTTATGTGTTTTGGATGGAAACTGTCCCATTTAAGGTATGTTGGACGGTCGATTGGCTTCTGATACAGGGATGTCTCTATTTCATTGTCCTTCAGTTTAATGATGGTGATGCCCCCCGAGGAAGCAACTTAGCGAAACGCGCGTTGGGGCTCTCCTGCCCGCTGTTCAGTAAGTTTGGATGCCTTATCATGCATATCTCTGACCAACTATTTATGCTAGCTATTGTTTTTACACACCACTGAGGCATATATGGCCATATGGGAGGAATATTTCGCCTGTAATAATGATAGCAGTATCTACATATCCCAGATAATTGGTTTACCTACTAGGATTACGGACTGATGCCTGTGTGTGCTAATATACATATACACTTTAGCCTGAGATTATGATAATAGCAGCATTTTACATGTACAGTTTTTTGTGATATACATTTATATATGGCCTGATTGGATGAACTCCATGTAACATTTAATCTATGGTAAAGGGTAGCACTTGCATATACCCTTCTGATTGACATACTCACCTAGCCCATTGATTAATGCTTATATACAACTGTATGCCATAGTTCTTTCCAATTATTACCGCAGCACATATATGTGCATTTTTTATTTATATATATATATATATATATACTGATTTGATTTATAGGCTTTTGCCTGGCCCTAAGATATATGTATATGCACATTCTCATGTATAACTGTATTTCATGATTTTTGTATGCTACTATAGGGTTTTTGGCTTCTTTTATGCATGTCCAATTTTTGCACCACTTCAGGGTACTGTGGTAATTTATCAACACTGTCCATCGATGTGATCATGCAATTTTGCTGTTTAAATTATAAATTGTTCATTTGAGCATTTCTAATAATTTTTTCACCTTTTTCTTATGCACTCTTGTAGGTTTTTTTTTACCAATAGGATATTAAAAAATATTATTGTATATATATATATATATATATATATATATATATATATATATATAATTTTTGGTATTATTTTGTGCACTGTGCACTATATTTATTTTTATTTTTGATGGACAGCTTTTGAATAAATATATCACAGTATCCTGATATATATTTGTTCTAACTTCATTTGTAGCATTCTGTGTTATATGACTTTGGACATTCATTCTTACTTAATAGCGGTATCTAGGTTTTTTTGCCTTCTCTCTTGTCATTGATATTTTGTATCATGTTAGTGTACTTTTTTTAAAACTTTTTTGTGATTCATTAATAAAAATTGCATTTGTATTTTTCTATATTTGGCTCTGTTTTCCATATATTTTTTTGGGGTATCCTGATTGTCCATATATGGATGAGCATTTATAATTTGGCCTCTTTTTGGTTAAGTATTCCCAACAAAGCCACATCTATTCCCTCAGGAAGAACAAAAAGGGATATATTCTCCTGATGTGAAGGAGACATAGACAGAGGAAGAGAGACAGTCTGGTGGGTGATTTGTGAGGGCAGGATTGCTCCATTCAATACTCTCACCGATATTGGCTCAGCGAGCGTCACCAGCGGTATGGAATGGCGAGAGACAAAGGAGGAGGACATAAAATTCCCCTATGCCTCAGAGTCCACACAACGCTTGGTGGGAAGAGTGGATGAACCTAGAGAGATTAACCCTTTAAGGAGAACTTTCAGAGCAAAATCCATCGCGTCTAATGACCCTGCACCCATGGTCACGGAACATGACCGTTTACTCATTCGCTGGGGACATTGGTTGGCATAATGTCCTGGCTGCTGACACACTCTACAGACCATGGATACTCGAGTGGTCCGAGACTTAGATCCCACTCGAGTAGTCTCCACGGTCTCTTGGGAGTCGGATGCCCGAACGGGAAATTCCAGAGGTTTGGCAAAGGTGGGTGCCAGCCGAAACCTCTGCCTACACTGGGTCCGCTCTAATCTTCGCTCGTGAAAACGGAGGTCGATGCGGGTAGATATAGAAATGAGTTTCTCCAGTGTGGCAGGCATCTCCCTGGTAGCCAAAGCATCCTTTACATGGTCTGCCAGTCCTCTCCAGAACACTGGAATAAAAACTTTATCTGGCCACTCTAATTCAGAGGCCAAAGTCTGAAATTGGACAGAGAACTGGCTGACCATGGACAAGCCCTGTGACATTGCCAGCAGTTGGAGTGCCTTATCGTGCGTGACCTGAGGTCCTAAAAAGACCTTTTTCAGAGCCTCCAGAAACCGAGGAGCACTCCGCACCACACAATCGTCGTGCTCCCACAGTGGCGTTGCCCACTCCAATGCTCTGCCCGACAGAAGAGACACAATAAAAAGTGAGAGGTGTGATAATGTCGGACCAGAGGTAGCGGTGGACAAACTGGCTGCAGCTACGCTAGAAGCCTGAACAGCGACTGCGGTAACATCCACAGCTGAGGTTGTGCGTTCAAGGACCGCCAACCTACCCTCCAGCTGCAGGATGTACTGCTGTAGACGCTGGTCGTCCGCCATTTTACTAGCCAGACCCTGGTGCTAGTATTATGTTAGGTTCTGTGGAACGCACCTAATAAATAATGTAGAGAGGTGCGTTCGCAGCCCGGGGTCCACCGTGCAGGCAGAGCCTGCTGCTGGTAAGATAGCGTAAGTAGCGAACTCTGTTATCCCGCAGAGTCGCTAAAATAAACTCCGTAGCGCGCTGTGGCAGTTAGTGCAAACTCTGTTAATCCACAGAGCATCTAGCAGGAATGCCACAGCGCTATATGGCGATAAGTGCGAACTCACTTAGCTTCAGTGAGCCGCAAAGTAAAACGCTAGGGCACTGACTAGCGTTTTAAAGCGAACCCTGTTGCATCACAGAGCCGCTGAGAAAAATACTGTGTCCTGTTAGACTCACAGGGATACACAGATAACTGCTGTGCGGATAGCAGTTTGTGATCATGCAGACAGCAACGCAATCAAGCAATCTCCTCACCGGAGAATCCGGTATTCTAGTGGCTTATTTCAGCCAAGCCCTAACCACATGCGTGTATGATCACACTGGCGCAAAGCACATAACACAATTGATACTAGCGCATGGCCGCTAGGCCATGCAACCCTTTTATAGTAGCAAGTACAGGACCTACCAGAAAGGACCAATGAGAAACTGTTCCAGAACACATGTAGTTTCAGGACCTTCCTGGTGGACCAATAGGAGCTTCTGCAGTACCTTAGCATTTGACCCCTGATCTCCAATGAGAGATCTTACCCTGGGCATGCTCAGATGGGGAAACGCAGGACTTAGTCCTAAAGACGTCTGCTCGCCGCTGACCAGTACTGGCTACAATAGCAGAACCTGGAGAGGCAGCAGCATGTCTCTGCACAGTATTAGACGAGGCGAGACGCTGGGACCGACGTCTTTGCTGAGCAGGCTCCACTGCGGCCGGAGATGGATGTGGGACTGGTTTGAAACTCCCCTTATGCAGCAGTGGGAACTCGAACCCTAACATTCAGTGCATTAAAAAGTATACCCTGTGAATTCTTCCAAAATTTTTCACATTTCACCTTCGAACTTACATGTATTTATTGTGATTTTATGTGATATACTAACATTAACTAGCAAAATTTTGTTAAGTGTAATGAAAATGATACATGGTTTTCTAAATGTTTTGAAAATATAAATCTGAATATTGTAATGTGCATTTGTAGTTATCTTTCAGTGCGATTACTGATGCAAGTCTTTCTGTAGAGTTCAATCTCTACCTGCTTGGCACATCTAGAGGCTGACATTTTTGCCCAGCAATTCTCAATGAGATTTAGATCTGGACTGTCAATGGACACATGAATATGATTTGCTATAAACCATTGTAGCTCTGGCAGTATGTTAAATGTCTTTGTCCTGTTGGAAGGTGAATCTAAGCGCCAGTCTCAAATCTTTTGCTGCTTCTAACAGGTTTTCTCTGCCTGACTTGTTCTGTACTTAGCTCCATCTATCTTCTCATCAACTCTGATCATCTTCCCTTTCTCTGGTGAAGAAAAGTTTCCCGACAGCATGATACTGCCACCACCATATGTGACGGTGGGGATGGTGTTTTCAGGGTGATGTGTAGTGTTAGTTTTCTGCCACATGTAGTGATTTGAATTTAACCCCAAAAGTTCAAATTTGATCTCATCTGACAAGAGAACCTTCTCCCACATGCTAGCTGTGTTCACTACATGGCATGTAAAAGAAGGTACTCGGGCCAAATGAGATGAAAGTGCAAAATAAAAAAGCCTGTGTACCTCCAGCACTCCCAGACCCTGCTGTGTAAACTGGTAGAAAATTTGGGCTAATTTGAAGGTATTTCTGAATTTGAGGTAAACTAATCAACAAAAGTTAAAATGTTTTTCTTTGATGATAAGCTCTGCATCTGAAAAATAAGTCCTCTAAAAGACACAATTGTGAAAAAAATCTTAAATAATTTTTTTGCTTCATGATATCCATTTGATCCTGCATAAAAAACTATAAGGTTAAAAAATGACAATATGTCAAGATAAACTATTTCAAAGGTCTCGTATTCAAAATGGGGTCACTTCTTGGGGTAATGATGGCTCAGAGCCTCTTCAATCATAAAGTGGGGTTCATAAACCATTTATGGTAAATTTGGGCTATGAAAGCATTAGGCTGCTCCTTCATATTCAGATCCTGCCATACATCCAAGAAGCAAATTTGGATAACATTGGTTGCATTTCTGAACTGAAGAGAAATAATGTGATAACCTTTGAGAGGTAATTTTCTATAATTATTATTATTATTATATTATTATAGATTTTTATAGCGCCATTTATTCCATGGCGCTTTACATGTGAAGAGGGGCAAATATAGACAAGTACAGTAAACATGAGCAATACAAGGCACACACAAGTACAGAAGGAGAGAGGACCCTGCCCGCGAGGGCTCACAATCTACAGGAATGGGTGAGGATACAGTAGGAGAGGGTAGAGCTGGTCGTGCGGTGGTTCAGTACACTGAGGATCATTGCAGGTTGTAGGCTTGTCGGAAGAGGTGGATCTTCAGGTTCTTTTTGAAGGTTTCCATGGTAGGCGCGAGTCTGATGTGTTGGGTAGAGAGTTCCAGAGTATGGGAGAGGCTCGGGAGAAGCTTTGTATGCGGTTGTGGGAAGAAGAGATAAGAGGGGAGTAGAGGAGGAGATCTTGAGAGGATCGAAGGTTGCGTGTGGGTATGTACCGGGAGACCATGTCACAGATGTATGGAGGAGACAGATTGTGGATGGCTTTGTAGGTCATGGTTAGGGTTTTGAACTGGAGCCTCTGAACGATAGGAAGCCAATGAAGGGCTTGGCAGAGAGGAGAGGCTGGGGAATAGCGGGGAGACAAGTGTATTAGTCGTGCAGCAGAGTGCAGGATGGATTGGAGTGGTGCCAGAGTGCTAGAGGGAAGGCCAGATAGTAGGAGGTTGCAGTATACTATTACTATAATATTGCTTGCTGTTTGAAAGACATGTATTCTAAACAATGAATTCTTAGCAATGAATTTATTTAATAATTGATAATGTATGTTTTGATTCCAGGTTTAAGCTAAATCCTGCATAAAAATTATGTGATCTAAATCTTGACCACACCCCAAGATATTCTTTTTAGGGTGCAGCCAGATGGTCATACAATACGTTCGACAATCGCATCAGAATGCGTGGACAGGCAGTCGGTTCTCCTGACCCGAGCATGACAGCTTCATGTGTTTTCCTTGCACCTGTGACGCTCCGGTCAGGAGAGCTGCCGGCCAGTCCATTCACTGTGATGCGATCATCATCTGTGTTATACAACCATCTGACTGCACTCTCAGGGTTATAGTATGGGGTCACTACTGGGAGTTTTCTGTCACTCTGATAGCTGAAGAGCGTCTTCAAACATCATATGTGGTTGCTCAGCCAGTCATGTAGAATCTAGACTCTGAAAGCCTTAGGTTCTTTACTTTTAGACCCTGCCATGCATGTAATAGTCAGATTTCTCCATTTGATGTGATTCTGAGCTCCAGAGACATTGTCCTATCAATCTTGGGGTGTATTTTTCCGCTCTATTGCTATGTGCCTAAAAGATATGTGCTATAAAAGATGCACGTGTAAAATAAAGTTAAACGTGTTTTTTCACTTCCGATTTCTACATCTTGCATAAAAACCTCTGGATTAAAAAACTGATCATGCTCTTAAAAAATTCTGCACGATGTATAGTTTTCAAAATGTTATCATAAATACCTGGAGTATTATATCCTTTTGGCATCTTTGTTTTTTTCGAATATTGCTAAGTTCATTAAACAAAATTTTTACTAAAGAAAACAATTTGCATTATTATTTTTCAAACTATTGTGATATGCTCCAAGCTAGAAAACAAGTAAAATTGATATAATATTGAAGCATTAAAATGATAAAATCTATTCATATTTATCATATTTATACATAATACTGAATATGTTTTATAGACGGGTTAAAATGATAAAAATATGTTTTTTATTATTTTGATACAAAAATACAAACTATTTAGACCAAAAATGATCATTAATAGAGATAAGTGTGTGATGAAAAAGACAATGTCAGAATTACTTGGATACCTGAAGCCATTACTGAGATGTGTTTTGATGAAATCATAAATACCAAAGTTCTAAAATATGTCTTTATCCAAAACTCTTCAATAGAGTAGTCCTATAGGGGTTAAGGTTTACTGTTTTCTTTCTTCTTTTTTTAGACAGTGTATCTTGCCAAAAATGCCCAGAAGATCAGTGGCCAAATGACTTCAATCAATGTGTAATGAAATCTATTGAATTTTTCTCCTACAGCAATGACCCTGCAGTTCTTGTCATTTCTGTAATTTCTGTCTTATGTTTCCTTAAAACATTTTTAATTTTGGAATCTTCATTCGATTTCAAGACACTCCAGTTGTTCAAGCAAATAATAAAACCATGAGCTTCATTCTCCTGACTTCCATCATGTTGAGTTTCCTCTGTGTATTTTTGTTTTTGGGTCGCCCTGCACATGTCACCTGCATGCTTCGTCAGACTTCATTTGGGATCATCTTCTCAGTAGCCATTTCTTCTATTCTTGCTAAGACCATCATGGTCTACATGGCCTTCAAAGCCACCAAACCTGGAAGCTCCTTGAGAAGATTGATTGGTGTGAAGATCACAAACTGTGTGGTCTTCTTCTGCTCATTTATACAAGTGTTACTCAGTATCATTTGGTTATCTACTTCCCCCCCTCCATTCCCAGAGATGAACCTTTAGTTATATCAGGACAAATCATACCAGTGAAAGAGGGGGGAAAGTTGGGCCTTTTCCATGCTTTTTGGTTTTGGGGCTACTTGGGGCCCCTTAGTTTCAAAAGGGGGCTTTTCCCTTTGGGCCCGAAATTTACCTATCGTTTTTTTAAAGAAGCAAATACTTTCCCTTCCCGCAGCGGTGGTCTGCAGGGCCGGGGGGCTTTTATCCCTCCTACATGATTTACTGGAAAAACACCGTTCTTGGGAAAATATTTGCTGTAATTAAATTCAAGTGGTTAAAATTTTTGGCTCATATTCTTCCCTAAATTTATATCA